>OZ023068.1:32818006-33048006 GCA_963992785.1 Tenthredo livida
TTTAAAAGTTAATAAATACCTACTAATGAAGGCTTCGGTAATTATCAATTCATCGATTTCTAATACTTTCACTCCAATAATTAATAAAAGCGAAATACTATTTTTTTTTTCTTTTTTTTCACGCGATGAAATAACTCTATTCGTACATATTTAAAAGACAAATGCACACAATTTCTTTGGAATATCAATCAGTTTGAAATTGCGACTAACTAAAGAAAATCTATTAGTGATGTGAAAGTTTTTTCGTTTTTTTTTTTCAAATATACATTCGTACAGGTGTGGCTCAAAGAAATTAAAGAAATAACAGACTAAGGTTTTATTACAATATTTTAGATCCGAAGAAATTGTTTAGGCCACCCTGTAAGTTAAACTGTGTCAATTTCTTTTGCTCTAACAAAATATAAACGACTAAAAAAATAAGTTAGCTACACTAGTCTAACGAAATGCCTTGAATCCACGAACTAAGATCGCTGGTCTCTTCGCAATTTAGACTGAGCGGCTGCTTGGCCATATTTCTCGACTCTAGTATAGTTTGCGCGGCTCGTCTACCAGTCAAATAAGCTCCATGAACCGTGCTATAAAATGAGGTGTGAGTATGTTCCCCGGCGAACGTTACTCTCACATTTGTAGGATCGTCCTGACTGCGCAGAGGTTCGACAATAGATTCTATGTCTATTTGGCCAGCCCCAATTGCCATAGCTGTATAAGACCCTCGGCTGAATGGCTGCTGCTTCCACGATGTTCTAACGCATCTTTTTGGCACAGGGACAAAAGGATCGTTTAGAAATCTTCTCAGTATTGAGGTACAGGCCGCCGCTACTTCGTCCGTGCTCAATATCTCCATGTATTCGGCAGCTTTTCCTGATTTAAAAATCGTTTAATTATTTATTAAGATACGACGAACGAGCTGCGTTAACTAGGGCTGACAAGTTATGCTGATAACTTTGATTCATGAGTCAAGTTTAAGCGATCAAAGCAAGCGCCTGTGAGATTAGATAGCGGATTTAAAGCCCAAGGTGAAATGCGGTCTGCGGATCGAATTCACCCACCAGATATCCAGCCCAGGAGCAAGGTGTCCGAAACTTTACTGAAGGAGTAAATTTTCCGGAACCAAGTCTGGCTCAAATCCTGTTTCTCGGCTTCTGATAATCCTCGGTCATCCCAGAGGAGCATTACTTCCGAAATCCCTGGATTTAGAAAGGGCCTTTCATACTCGAGAAATATTTTATCCACAGTCCCAAACATCACTCTGTCTATTGAGTCTAGTTTGTAAGCAGGTAAAGACGGCTGGAACAGCGTACGAGCTTTCTCTTTCATTACGCCCAACGGTAATGTGCAAATGATTTTCTCAGCAAGAAACGTCTTGCCATTTTCACAAGACACCTCAATAGGCCATTGAGTATTGCGGATTACAGTTCTATCAGAATCGTCTGAATCAGTACCATCGGTGTCCGCGTTATCCCATCTGTGATCAACGATCAGAATCATTATAATTTGCATGTTAATTGTTAATTTATAAGAAAAATAAACAAAGTATGAACCAGCAGAATTACCAGCTGACCTAATCTGTGTAACGACGTGATTGAGTCTTATACAATTTTTAGGAATATGTCTGGCAACAGGCTCCAGAATTGCGCTATATCCCTCAGGCAGGCTTATGTTTCCTCCCTGCAGTTCGGCGTAGGATCCCATTTCCAGTAGGTCAACTTCTTCCATCGTATCACAGCCAGTTATGCATGTTTCTCTTTTGAGCAAACAGTCGAAGAGCAACTCTCTTCCCTTCCTATCTTCCTCGGGGAGTGAAGAGAGATATAGGTCAGCCTCTAAGGCAATGTGGGCGCCTACGCTATCCACTCCTTCCGGAGGACTATAGGCGCTTAAAAAATACTCCTCGCAACGTCTGAGGAAGCATACGTAGGCTTCGTATATCTCTTGGAGAACTGAGAACGGCACTTGCTTCCCATTCTCCATAGCCGCTACTACCTTGTGCGGTTTTGGCACGCTTACTATGTCTATCAAACCGTTTGCCATCGCTAATTCGAATATCGGATTTCCTAGCACACCGTGTATCCAGTTCGCCCCTAATTCCACATTCTCATTGCCTGTAAATATCGACGTTTAGTATTTTCGATCCTTTATTGCTTCATGTTGGAAATGTTTTGTAGGTTATGTGTAACGTTACCCATTTCTATAGCCACGATCCGGCCCCCTATGCGTCCCCTTGCTTCGAGTATCACGAAATCTGTCTCTCCGTTTTTTAGAAAATGATTAGCGGCCGCAAGGCCGGCCATCCCGGCACCGATTATCAATATTTTTGACGAAATTTTATCCTCCTCTGAATCCCCGGTCGATGTTGCCGCCATCTTTAAATTTCTTGGTTTGTCTGTCAAGTTAATTAAACCGACGCAGACGACGCGACTAGGAGCGACGCGCGTGTGAATTTTTAGATTTTTCGGAACTAAGGAACTATGGAGTTCGGAAGAGACTAGAGAGTGAGTCGAACAGCTGTTTCAAAATATAGGTTATGTATGCTGGGTGAGGCTAATACACATACAACAGAACCTTTTTCGAGTCTGTACGACCTGTTATCAACATAATGAACGCGGAAGATGATAAACTCGATCAAGGCGGAGCGATATTTACAGAAAAAACACACATCAGATTTAGGGGAAGTAACAAGCCCTCTGGATCCCACGGTAGTCGTATTGAAAATGTCAATGTCCATCACAATCGTACTGCTGCATCTAAACTGTCAGCTAAACAGGACGGAACTAAGAAACACGGTATCTTTGCCAGGATGTTTTTATACAATGAAAATTAACACACACGCAATGTTTCAATCGAACGAGTTGAAATCATCATACCGTAGCTTAATTTACAGACTTTTTACTCCCAAATACACGATTCGAAAAGTAAACATTGCTTTTTAGGTTATGGCTACTTACACTCTACCTACACGCATTTTCATATCAATGTAACATATCGTCGATTGTTTTTTCGACGAATGTAAAAAGCATTATGATCGAATACGCGCACGCATTTCCACAGGGATATCCTTGGGACAATTTTTGAGGACCGAATTGACCCGAGGATACCAACTGGAACATGACGAAGAGCGATACTCTGCTAGGAGAGAGAAGATCTATTCATTTATGAAGATACCAAGAGAACTGGAGAAGTTTATGGCTTATGGATTCTTCCAGGTAAGCGTTTGTCCCTTGAATCCAGAATACCTTATTTTCCGCACTTGTAATATGAACTTTTTGCATCTGTATCATCAGTGCGCAGACTCATTACTCTTTGTCTACACTTTTCTACCTCTGAGATTCGTCATGGCTCTATGGGCAGTCGTCACAAGGCCTTTGATGCGTTGCTTAGGGTGAGAATTATCGCTAAAGTTTTGAATAGATCTTGTTCTTCGGTAACAGGTCTTCTAACTCCTCCAAATTTTCTTACAGAGGTAAAAAACTGAACGGTAAAAAAGGTGAGAGATTGCTGCGGCCAGCGGAGGTGTGCGATCTTTTGAAAGGAGTAGTTGTCGTCGGTTGTTGGGCTGCTACGTGGAGGGTAGATACTTCCATGATGTATCATCTGGTTAAAAGCCAGTCGGTTATAAAGCTGTACATATTTTACAACATGTTGGAAGTTGGGGATAGGCTCTTCAGCGCCTTTGGTCAGGATACAATCGACGCGCTGTTGTGGACAGCCACAGAACCACGAGCAAGATCTCATTCCAACCATACTAGACATCTTGGGACACTGCCGCACCTGCTTTTCGCCTTTGCCTATGTCCGTATCCTTTTTAAGCAGATACTTGATCGGCTTGTGTTTTGTAATCGTTTTGATTTTCCTTAAACACCTTTCGTCGCAGTACTACACAGCATTTTGGTCCTGTTTCAAGCCACTACTCTTAACGTTGCGATAAATAGCAACAATAAAGCTTTGCTGACTATAATGATGTCCAACAATGTGAGCCTTTCATTTATTTTCAGGAAAATTTAGCAGAGTACAAAATTGTAGGCAATTTATTAATCCAATTCTCTATTTAATTACAGTTTGTTGAACTGAAGGGATCAGTATTCAAGAAATTTGATAAAAACAACTTGTTTCAAGTTTCTTGCAGCGATGTGAGGGAGCGATTCCACTTAGCGGTTCTCCTCCTTGCTGTGTGTTTGCAAACAATGAAGGAATACGCTTGGAAAGCAGATCGTCTAATCGTTCTTTTGCCTGATTGTATACTTGTACTTGTTGCAGAAGTTCTTGTTGATTGGGTGAGTGTTGGTCCGGCAATGCTCTCCCCAATTATATATTGCATACTTGTAGAAAACAAAGCTCAATATCTCTTTTTATTTGTCCAGGTGAAGCACGCCTTTATCACACGTTTCAACGAGCTCCGTTCTACCGTATACAGGGATTATACAGTCAGCTTGGCCTACGACATGGCGCAAACAAGACAAGAGACGGCATTTTCTGACCAGTCAGATCTGGTCGCACGCCGAATGGGATTTATCCCGCTTCCGCTTGGCGTAGCGATGGCTCGTGTCCTCTGCACGACCTTGACTCCATCAGCTAGACCAGCAAATTTGATTCTTTTGATATTGGCGTATCTGGTCCTCATCTCGCTTCGAGTTCTGAACAGTTTGGTAATTCTGGGAAAGGCCTGTGACCTTATAGCATCGCACGCTCATTCTAATAACGGAGATTCGAGCTCAACTGCAACGCCGCGAGACCCAGATTGCAACAACGTCGATACCACCAATCCGACATTAGCTATGGCTATTTTTTCTAATAGCGCAGTGAGCTTGAACAATGTTTGTCTCAACGAGGCGATTCTGAAGTCGGAAAAGGGTGTAAAATCAGATAAATCTGAACAAAGTATAGAAACGGCGGTTTCTCCGGCTAAAAATGTTGCGAGAGCTGGTAGCGAGCCGCTGCTTCCTCAATGACAAGAATTCTCGACATGAAACTATCGTGTTTTCTATTTTTTATTAAAATGTACATATTGTAACGTTGTGTGTATATAGGTATATAATATGTCTATCAAAGCATCTGCCAGCATGCTGATTCTACGTTCGATGGAACAAAGAAAAAGAAGAAGAATGATGATATTCTTTCTTGGAAAGAGGACGGAAAGAATTTACCGATGATTTTTTTCGATAGATCTTCGATAGAAGAATTGTCGTATGTATTTATCTATAATTCGGTAAATCTACCAAAGTTTCGAAAAGATTATTCGCGCTGTGGGAGAGAAGAGCGCTAAAGAAAAAAGATAAAAAAATAAAAACAAAAACAAAGCTTTGATATTTTTGGATTAATTTCCAAAAGTATTACAAATCGCACACGTATATTAAACAATATACGCGCTAAGCTAAGCTTTAGTAGATGTAAGTTGAATAGTATTGGGCTATGTATAACGCTGCAATCACCTATACTTCAATATGGTGCTTTATTTTTGCCAGCAAAATTTTATATCTATAATTATTTATGGGAGTGAAGAATGCTAGCTTAGGATTAAAAAAGAAAAGAAAAGAAAATCATGTTATACTGTGAGATCGCGGACTCGTTTTCACTTGGTGATTGTTTATTACTATTACATATTAATACACGGTATAGAATAAGTGATTTTTTTTAGACAGAGAAATACAGAAGGGTTGTACAAATCGTGAATTTATCAATGTTTTATTTTCTCTTCCTTTATTCTCCTCGTGATATACATTAATATATTACATTAGTTAAACAAAGTTCATACTACATACATACCGTGAGTTTTTGTGGAAACGCAACATAGAACATAGACTTTTGTTACACGCGTGGACAATGCCGCTCGCGACATTCGTAATACTAAAAGCTTTGTTGTATCAGTTCCCTATGTTGCGCATCCAGAAAAACTCACAGTATATATCGTAATGAAATATCAAAAAAGTATCATTCAGACTCGATTTTTCGCGCGTTCATCAAATGCGCATGCTCAAAAATCTCGCGCCGTTTCCACAAACGCCCACATCTCTGTGGTGGGGGATGTCAGACTAAACATGGAAGTCGGACTTTTCGCTGGCATTGGATAAAAGATTTTTAAATTCAACATTTCCCGTACCGTATCGAATCTGAAATTCAAACTAAACAGGGTAAGTTGTACATGCAGTGTTTATATTTCGGTTATTTAAATAATCGTAATGTCAAATTGACCGACTGAAAATTTTCGCGCTAATATGTTTGGCGCTTCCCTATATTGTCATTATTATTATTATCTCATGTTTTTTTTTCGCATGTTTCGTCACTTTCTGTCACTTTTACTTTCACACCTGGTATCTTTCCGTCATCGTTAAAACACCTCGGATTATCGGTAATCGAATCTTATCATACCAAAAGACAAACAATAACATACCTATTTTAACTTCTAAAAATTTTGCCAATCATTCCTATTCATTGCATCATCATCATTTTCCTGATGCTATTCACACCGTATGTATGTATGTATGTATGTTTTTATTTGTGTATGCATGTATGTATTTGCGTATACCCGCGCCGCAATCCGAGCACGTCATTGCACAGCTGTCAAAAGGCCATGTGACCACACATCACATACATATGTATGTATATGTACATAAAAGGTGTACGATTTTTATCGCAACATACATATTCGGAAATAAAGTTATACCTATATCAGATAATATTTCTCCGAATGATAACAATCAATTTTTATAATCAATAGCTAAACTGCATTGCCTCATATGCAGCAACTTTCTTTGATTAGTCATTCAAAGATTTCAGGCGGGATTTTTCCCCTCCAATTATTCGTTTTCTCTTATAAGTTATGAGCAACAGATGGATGAAAGAAAGTTATGTAATCAAATACAACAATGCATGAACACATAGCAAGCTGTTTGTATGATACAAAGATCTATGCATGTGTTTAATCGTCATCAAGTTCTGATAGTGCCTTTGAAAGCTGGTTGCTACCCAAACGTTCCTATTTTAACTTGTAGATATATATCTGCTCTCACTTAAGTTAGTTACAACTATATCATTAGGCATAGTTTTTTGCCAAAAGTATTTCTGAGCTGGCTTTGTGTTTACGGGCGTTTGAAAAATCTTATGCAATCACTAGACACTCATAGGCCACAACACCTTGATGCGATATAACGTGTGTTCGAAACTATTTTAAGAAGACCAAAAACTATCTGTATATCGAATAGAAAAATTGATAAAGCTTAAAAACACTTTCACACATGCGTTTGTGTTCAGAAAATAAACTGAAACTGTCGAGATGGAATCATTTCTGGGATTGTTTGATCCCGGAGAGGGAAAGAAGGGCAAAGAGACGTGGGATCGGTTTGAAAATGAGGGTAACGGATCATCAGATTGCGACAGTTATAGCAACGATGAGGATCAGGAACAGATTAATTCAGACGGGGAAGAAAGGCTTCCCCCTGAACCAGAGCAGGGGAATATCGAGTACAAATTGAAGCTAGTTAATCCCTCCAGCCAGAGGTTCGAGCATTTGGTTACACAGATGAAATGGAGGCTTCGTGAAGGTCACGGGGAAGCAATATATCAAATTGGTACGAGATCCGGTAGTTTTGAATATCTGATTGTCAAGGGGGGGGTAGGGATTTTCTTGAATTTCAAATTTTCAATCAATCTTGCTGTTGAACAGGAGTTGAGGACAATGGTAGACTGGCGGGTCTATCGAGAGAGGAGATGAAAGCCTCTCTAAAAACCTTGAGAGAAATGGCTGCGAGACTAGGCGCCACTACAGACGTACTTAGGGAGAAACTGACAAACAATAACAGCCATTGCAGCGACAAGGGAAAGGACAGAAACCATCGACAGAAAGATGAAACTGAGCATAAAAGAGTTGCCGAGGTTTTGGTGCGAAAGTTGAGAAAAGACGACAGGGAGGATCAGGAAACTGTCGTCGAATTAAGACTGGCTGTGACGGGAGGACAAGATGCTGGAAAATCAACCCTCCTAGGTCAGAAGCTTGCGAGCAAATTGACTTAGAATATACAGAGCCAATTAACAACTTCAAATCTTGTTAAGCTGGCTTGATTAAATTCCTCTTTCTCTTCAGATTCAATAATCAATTTCTTTGTTTGAAAATACAGGTGTGTTGACGCAAGGTGAGCTAGATAACGGCAGAGGGAGAGCACGTCTGAACATGTTTCGTCACCTTCACGAGATTAGGACAGGACGTACCTCGTCAATATCTCACGAGATAATTGGCTTTGACAGCGAAGGTCACGTCCTTAATTACGCAGAGATGAGCACTGCGGAAGAGATCTGTGAACACGCTTCAAAAGTTGTTACTTTTATAGATTTAGCTGGGCACAGAAAATACCTGAGGACAACACTGCTGGGGCTTACAGGTGCAGCTCATGTTTGAAGACTGAATTAAATATCACGTTCATTATAACATAATATTATCAATATTGAACGTGTATTGATGATTTCAGGGTATTCTCCTCATCACGTAATGCTAGTCATAGCACCTCCTATGAACGAGGCTTTCCAAGAGCATCTGGAACTATGCCTAGCTTTGAGATTACCGTTTTTTGTCGTCATAACTAAGACGGATCTCGGTCTATGCGACGCCCGCAGCGCCCTAATCCAGCTTGATAACGCTGTGAGATCTCATGGTTGTACAAAGCGACCAGTTTTATACTCTGTTCCTGATAATAACAGCAATACTCCTAAAGTATACGACTTGGATAGCATCCCCGTATTCCCTGTTAGCTGTGTAACTGGGGAAGGCCTGAAAGAACTCACTACTTTCATCAGGGATCTACTGCCTTCAGAGTCTACTCCGCCTGAATCAGATCCTGAATCGTGTTTATTCCAAATTGACGAAACATTTAGGTAATTTTTGTTGGGTTCAGCCTTCGACGACTCATTTCACGAATAACTTTCCTTACGTTTTTCACTGTTTTTCTTTTCTTGTTTACTTTGCTATATTTAGATGTATAGAATATCGATTCTTTTCCTTGCCACCTTGTACATACACGAAATGTTGAAAGTATTTTGTTTTTTCAAACTGGATCAAAGACGGATAATATTTTCATTGTCGATTCAAGTTGCGAGATATGCTACAAAACAAAATTATTCAACTTACAAGCTACCTTATTTCACGCAAATATAAATCTAGATTGTCGTTTTTCAGGGTAGTCGGATTGCCTGAACCAGTTCTTGGCGGATTACTAGTAAGGGGAATCATCGCTCCTGGAACTAGACTACTGGTCGGCCCATTACCAGATGGTGAATTTAGTCCCGTTAAAGTCGCTAGTCTCCATAGAAACAAAGCTCCTTGTTGTCTCGTTAGAGCTTCGCAGAGTGCGAGTTTAACCATCGCTCCGCCAACCGCCCTAGATCCACCTCTGCCCCATCTGCGACCTGGGATGGTTCTTGTCTCTCCCAGAGACCATCCTTGCGCAACTCGTTTCTTCCAGGTGATTTATGTCTTCCTTTTGTTGTTTTTTTTTTTTTTTTTTTATTTTTTTTATCATTCTAACAAGTAGACAAGAAATTGTACTTGCAAATTTTCATTCGGAATGATTACGTTCGTAATTTGAATATCATGTTTTTTTTTTACTAAATTTTCAGGCGACTGTACTGGTTGTTTATCATGCAACAGCGATATTTCCGGGATTCCAAGCTACCGTTCACGTCGGAAATGTGCGTCAGACATGTGCGATAGAGGGAATAATGGACTTGAAGGAAGACGGACTACAAACTAACAACACGGCATCTGTATTATTCAGATTTGTTGGCCATCCGGAATATCTTCATGTTGGAATGAGACTACTGCTCAGGGAAGGACGCACTAAGGGTATTGGAAAAATCACACAAATATTTCCTCTTATAGGATCTCAAAATAGGTCACAGTAAATCGAATTCATATATTACTTTACCCGTTATATATATATATATATTTGAAAAGATGATAGACAAATCCAAGTACTGTTCTGCCTAGAACACGCGTATGTATTCTACAATTGATCTCGAGTGTTTTCACGTTCGTATTAGATTGATAAAAAAAGAAAAATAACATTAACAATAACAATAACGCACTTCTCTCAGGAGATATAAAAGTCACACAATTATTAATCCTATTATGGAAATTGAATTACCTATCTTAAAGATTTATAGTATATTGATATTATTCACGTGGATTATCAAGCAGACAATTGATAAGTGTACATTTTCAAAGATTGTACCGCCGTAGCATTACATTATATTTCAAGGACGAAGAGATCGATAAAAAAAAACAAAACAAAAAAAAATGGAGGATAATTGTTTCATCAGTATTGGGTGAAAAAAACAATCTTACGATTACTATTTAATTTCTCTTATTTCGTTTCGCCGCAAATAAGACAGCTATTCTTCGAACGTGCGCAAAGAATGCGTCCTATATTGTGGATTAATGATGATTTACCTATATTTATTTATTTCTTTACATACTTATTACCACACGTTTGGTAACAAGTATGTGTGTGATGATTGGTCTTTGTGTCCTGTACGTATTAGAATAAATATCTTATGATAAATATGCGATGTAGCTGTGCAAGGCTGCAGCTTAAAATCGGCATGAATATAGAAAAGAAAAACCATTCAAGTATACAAATCTTGAAACAGATTAGATAATTATAGCTAATATAAACCGAAACGGTTGTAAGAATCAAAAATTGATGTCTTTGGCGCGGTTCTCATCTGTGTTTGTACATAATACGTCTTATATCGTACTTAGGGGATTCTGTATTAGTAATTGATATTATATGTATATTATTACGTGTTAAATGTTAGATATTCGTGTATCTCTTTCTCTCTATATTTATCTCCAGAAGGAATGTTTTGAGCTTCGATAACTCGGGGTGTCTAGCGGCATGGCAGGGCGTTTCAAAAATCGATGATAAATTCGATAGAAATAGGGTTTCTTTTGTTGAAAAAATTGGTTTTGCTTTATATTTTGTTTTTGCGAAGTTACGAACAAACGTTATCAATATTTTTAACGTTTAATGAGTTTACAAATAGACGATTCAAAAGTTCGATATATTTTTTACTGAACTTGTACAACTGTTGCTGGACACCTTAGAACTGAGAAGCTTTTATCAGTTTCATGTTACCCTTCACGTCAAAATGATTTCCCAAAAATATATATTTTTTAATCAAAGAAACTAAAAATGTGAATAAAGATAAACTGTTCATTTTGCCGTTCCCTGCATACAAATCCTGAAGTTTTACGTTTACATTAGGTATGAGGAAAGAAAAAATTGATAGAAGTGAATGAAGGGTATAAAAAATTGAATACTCAACATGTTTTATTAAAAATATATAGAAAATCGATCCTTACGAACATTACACCACAGTTTTCATACAATTATCAAATATATAACAGCTAGTTAAATAAATGCGCCGACAATGCTGCTGCAGTTACTATACTTATTTCGCACTAGTTAAAAGAACCGCCGTTATTAGATTGTTTTACAAACACATTCGCACCTTACTTGGCAAGTTCGGTAGTCCTCCCGACATAAAAGCCAAATAAATTGTTCACCCAAAATGAGCAAAAAAAAAACAAAATAATAATATCACCATACGTTTATACACGCGTGCAGCGTACGTATAAAGATGTTTTATAATAAGCTCACGATAGCTACTACAGTGTTAAATATCGTCAGAAATACTTCGTCTTCGTCTTTCTCCAAAATCAACGCAACGACAAATCGTTGATATCTAGATCTTCTCTCAGTAATCACTCATCAATTATACATATCTACCCATACCTAGGCTCATTATGTTACGTGTAAAGATATGACATTGCATCACCGTATAGTTAGTCCTCGACTTTATATTATCGGCATACGAAATCGAAGATCGGTAAAACATTTGCATAATATTATAAAGTGATGAAATAAATCATAAGATATTATATTCTATTCAAAGTCTGCGAACACTTATACGCGATCAGCGTTATACCTTTACGATGTTGGATGTAAAAACGGCTTACGCGCAGACATCTAGCATAAACAACGACTTTTATTTAAATTTCAAAAGTTCGTCGCGATTGAATGAATCGCTGACAATTATACCGCGCTGCACCTTCGTCAGGTTCACAATGTCCTGGTAGATCGGTTTGCTTCGGAGTTTGGCCAGACTTCGTTTTCTATCCAGTTCATATAACTGTATATCGATGTGTATACACTAGGAGATTGTCCTCCGCAGGCTTGACCGAACGCTGTGACACCGGCAACCACCGCTGGCCCGGATATCGAAGAAACTAGGAGCGGTCCTCCGCTGTCTCCTCCGCAAGCGTCCGCAAGTCGTGTTCGGTTTGTGTCGGCTGCACATATCATTGTGTCCTCGAGACCGTTTGGGAGTCCGGGTTTGCCCACATAGCTTTTAGAGCATTCGTCAAAATCTACGAATCTAAGGCCAACGGCTTTCTTTAACTTCGAACTTAGGTCACCAGCGAATTCAGTCGAACCCCAGCCGAGGACAACCAAGGTCTGATTTCCGATAGATGCTTCGAAATTTCGTGTAGATTCTGTCATCAGGCAAGCTGGGTGAACAGTGTTCGTCAACCGGACCGGTTCTTGGAGTGTTATTATGGCTACGTCGTTTGCCTTTTCACTCCTTTTGTAATCCGGATGAGATTTTACCGACGAAATTGATACGCCTTGGGTAGTAGTATCGTCGATTTGGCTTAGATCCGTTGATCCCAATCTCACCTATAAACGAAAAGAAGATTTTCAGAATTAAAAAAATTAACAAATATCAGTACCTACCTACATGGATCAACGGGCTTAGGTATTACTTCGTTTTTTCCTCATTCAAATTTCCTCAGCTGGCATGAAAATGATATACCGCGCATTTAAATGAAAACACACCGATTTATTATGTACCCGATCGTATAATTCAACTTGAAATATTATTACTGACATTCAGTCGCGGACAACTTTTCTAATTTATGTACGATAGCTATATACCACCATGCGTGGAATGTAGAGATATAGGTATGTAAAATAACGAGTTTTTTTTTTTTTTTTTTCGCGAATCGTTGGACCGCTAGTCTCGCGGTTGTGTTTATTTTTTAGTTGGATTGATTCGAAACTCAATTATAAGAATTAAGATATTCGACGTGGCTTGTCAATTCGTATCACAATTTTGAATCTATATTTCTGACAAAGGCGCGTATACACGTATATGAAATTTTGGCTTCTGGTTTTTTTTTTCCTTGTTTAATTTTATGTCGAGTCTCACCTCAATAGGGACCCTCTCATATATATTGTTAACACAATGAGCAGCGGTAAGAACGTGTTGTCGAGATATCAGAGTACCTCCGCACGTATACGCGATATTTCTGGTCGCGATACCACCCTCGCCGTCTGAATTGGTAGCATAGCCAAGCGCTGCCATGAACGGGAAGTCGATAATTTCCGCATCATCTCCATTGTATACGTATGGGCCGACCGCTTTCTCGGTCACCGAGACTTCGTTTGAGTATTCTTGGCAAGCTGTAAAATAAATAAAAAAACAATAATAAATAAATAAATATGTTGACTAAGAACATAAGAACATATAAGAACACCACTAAAGCATAGCGCCCGAAAATTGACCGCATCAAACATTACGACGTCGCGCCGCAGTTATCCTCATATAACAAGGTTCAATCAACCTTATCAGTTTGCGGTTGTATATATGCATATGGACATGTTTGGCATGTAAGACTCCCCACGTTTTCTACACAATTACCGAATGATTATAAATCCCGATTATCCCAAAAACGATCAAATGCAGGTCGACCCAGAGTTAATGATTCCGATTTCCCAATTGTTTAAGAGCTTCGTACATATTCAATCGAACTCTCTAGATTTTTGGGAGTGAAAAATTCACTCTTTTGTCTTCGAGTTGCACGATTTTCAATCCAAGGGAGTGAAAATTCACTTTCTTGGATTGAAAATCGTGCAACTCCAAGACAAAAGAGTGAATTTTTCACTCCCAAAAATTTAGAGAGAATAAGCAATGATGATGATTACTTCTCGCATAGATCCTCAACACTTTTGAATCTCGCAGGCGATCATAAAACGCGCCCCATTACGGCGATATATGATTCAAAGAAGTACATATAGTAGACAATAAATGTCAATACTAAAAGTACTAGCATATACGAGCTGACATTTATTGCAATGACGAGCTATTAAAATTGCATCCCGCGGTGCACCTGTGTAAGATTCGTAGTCTCGTAACATCGCAATACCTATCATTAGATTCGAGGAAAAGTTATAGTATAATTTCGGATATACGGTTTCCTTCAAAGCTGTTCAAATTTTAGAATAGCTGAAATACCTACGACGGTTCTTATTGTTATACGTCGTGATCATCGTCATAAACATGAGTGTTATTCTGTTGCTGGATAATATCGGAATAATTGGAATACTACATCGAAATATGATACTATTATACTATACATACCAGCTTCGGCTCGGCTCTCGGTTTTTATCGTCAGCTTTTCTGATATGTTCACGGAACTGCTGCAACATACAATCTCAACGAAATCGTCGAAACCGCAATGGTCATCTGGGTTGTATCTTCCCTCCTGAACTTCCAGCAATCTTGATGGGCAATCTCCGATCTTTACGCAAGTGCCATTCCCTTTGCCATCAGCCATCGGACAAGGACTCCCAACTGAAAAAGAAACGCAACTTTTTTCTTTTTTTTCCCATCTCTGCAGCGCAGTTTGGAGAGTTACTGCCGAATATCTTAACGCAGAACATATCGGACACGTATATATTTCGGCCTTCAATTCTGGTTTGATCAAGAAATATTTCAGACAAAATTTGCACGGTTTTGTTGAATCCGTGCATGCGAGAATCAGGTTTATGAACAATCGCAGGTAAATATAGAATCAAATTTCATTAGTGTCAATATCGTTTATATTGTATACAATACTAGCACAGAGTACCATTTGAAAAGCCATTGCGAATTATTCATCCCAAATCCCAATAGCTCTAAAAGTAATGACTTTATAAAAAAAAAATCTGAATCCTGTATCATATATTCGCTCATATAATGAAACCGCATATACAACTACTATTGCGTATGCAGGAGCATTTGCAGATAATCAAACTTTTAGTAAAAGCTGAAATCGTATCTTCAACGTTATTTGGAGCACCTTGCGTAACGACCAACGTGCAACTCAATATTATTTGGATATAAATTTAAAAAATATTATATTTACATAAGCCACGTTTCTTATGGACAATAATATTTTAATATTCATGTTCACCAATTTCCATATTTAGTAATCAATATAGACGCACACTTATTGCCTAATTACGATTTCGGTATCAAATTAACGAGTATAACTATATATTGACGTTGCAGCCGTCGTTATCGCCCGGCGACACCATTCTACACATTATAGTCGCAGCTAATGGACAACGATTGCTTGCTGTACAAAAATACAATGTCCCGTGGCTGATAATCGGGTATAGCGAGACGTGACCTGAGGCAAGTTTTACGATTTCCACTAATTTTCCTCATTCGCTTATCACTTTTTGAACTCACATGTTGTGACCTTGTAGCATTCTGACGATGACGAACGCTGTTAACGTCACAGCCAAATTCTAGCTCGCTAACAATTGTAAGGTTTTCAAAATATTTGAATTACCATAAAAACGATGGATTTGAAAAAAGTGAGACAAATACTGCATTCAAATCGCACACTCTCCAGTTAGAATAATGATAAATCTAACTAGAAAGGATCTCGTAATAATGGCATAGTACCTATACAGTATATCGTATTGACTGTCAATCAGAATACAAGTGAATGCTGCCTGAAACATCCAACGCAATTATTACTTCTATTATCGATATCTTGTAATACCGCGTAATTACAAAAGCCCGATGTGCACTGCAAGAATACTTCATTGTGTATCTATACGTATATACGACTTGAGTCTCAAGTACCGCAGTAATTACTGATCTAATCATCTCCTCGTATAATAACTGCAGGGTGAGGATTTCGTTTCCCAGATGACTAGCAAACAGTGAGAGCATAGCATGTGACTCTGATGAGTGATAACTGCGATACGTGATAAACAGTACAACCGCAATGTGAATTCTGAATAGAGTCAACTATTTCCTATACGACTCCCGTAAATGAATAGCATTTGCGAATCATCCAACGTATAATACATTCGCGCGTGTAATATATGTGAATATAAAAATTATGATAAGAAACAGAACTTACACAAAATATCGCTGAGTTATTAGTCATTCTTTAGAGCCAACGAAGTCAAATGGTAAGTTATAACATTATAGCCTCGAGCAAGTTTCGCACTGTATTGCTTATATTTTTTCGATCTCTCTCTCTCTCATTCTCGCTTTGCTGTCGATGAAAGATATGCTATAAAATGTACTTGAACCTATCAATGACGGTAAAAAGATTAGGAACTCACCATAGAGTTGCTTATCCACGTAAACCGGGTTTGTTAGGACACAGAACACCAATGTGAGCACCAAGCAGAGCCCGAAAATCTGTTCTACTAGTTTCCCCATCGTTTTGTTTTTTCAGGTCTTCCTTTGTTGGGTCGAAGATCGCGCCAATGGATCCGGAACTGTTGGAGTAATGCTTGGATTATCCACGGCCGAAGAATATATCCGAGAACAAATGACTGCGGTGCGATCCGTTGTTGATCCTAATCCGAAGTGGCAAGTTGTCAAGTGCATCAACGGTGCGCGCGATAACGGGAAACGAATATCTCTTGGTGTATTTTATGCTATGAATGGGATGCGTTGCACACCTAACATCCGTAGAGTTCGCGGTCCAATCTGCGACTGAACGCGAATGTCCGCGACGTTCTCATCTCAAGCGTTTAAAAGCGATCGGCTACTACCAAGCGGTCGTTTATTTATAGTCGCGGTTCAAGCTGACGCACACGAAAGCTCAACCTGAAAAATGGACATTATCCCTTTGACCTGTACGGGGAATAACAAAGAAAAACTTCCCCCTTTCTTCATCCATATTCATTTATTCGTTGATACCTACATGCATCTGGAGCACCGTAAGGAAATATACCATAAAGAAACGCGGCTTTTCACATTGGCGAACATTCGACCTCTTCCAAGGAGCACTTGACTCCGCAGAACGGTTTACTCGCTATGAAACTTGAAAGAAAGCTTCCAATATTTTATAGGCTCCACAAACGTTCCGAGCCAATTCTTCAACGAGCTTTTCAGGATCTTTCCGCTCTGTATAAACTTCCTGCTATAGACATGTGATGCAGGTATATGCCATGAGGTTCATCTCATTTGCTACAAGTTTGAGGAAAAAGTGCTTGAAAAAAACAAAAATACCCTCATCTCGTTATTCGCTGAGAATAAATCTTCAAAAAATTATTTATCATCGTCAGTTCAGCTGCAGATCGCAAAAGACCACGGCCTTTCATGAAACTCTTGTTCATCGCGTGCCATTTGCACAACTATCAGTACCCTATGCATAATTCCTAAGCTTATTCTGCCTTTTACA
Source organism: Tenthredo livida (assembly GCA_963992785.1). NCBI lineage: Eukaryota > Metazoa > Arthropoda > Insecta > Hymenoptera > Tenthredinidae > Tenthredo > Tenthredo livida. Next base: position 32,835,534 of record OZ023068.1, read on the forward strand.
TAAATTGTCCCCGTAATGAAGATATACTACGCCAATTCGGCAAATTCTCATAGTTTGGTAACAATGAATGTTTTGCGAAAATTCGAATATTTGTTCGTAAAAATCATAGGAAGAAAGATGAAACGGAAAAATTGGTTTTCAATTGTCTGCTTTTTTTCTTTTGGTTGCAGGAAATCTGGGACCCAACTTTGGTAGGGAACTTATAGAATTGTGTTCATTGACGTCAGATCTACTAGGGTATTAAAGAAATTGGCGTCATACCCTCCAGCCGGAGAATAGAAGTCGAGTCTAATTTGATCGGACTATAATTGCTTTGCGGAATCGGGGTCCCTGCTGACGTCTATCATACGCTGCTCCGTCTTGCCGTGACTTGTATCGACGGAAGAATGAGTAGTCTTGCGGTTGATTTCGGTGAAAAGTTTCCGTGTCATGTTATAGAGGAACGCGCGAATTAATAGCGGCTCAGAGAAACGTATAACCTTCGGTAGCGGATTCAGCGGGATTCAGGCTCAAACACGCGAGGCGCTGAACGGTAAGGATCAGAGAGCTTTAAATGCGATTATAATTAATTTCAAAAAAGCTGTAATCGCAAATCTGTAATCTAAGTACAAGCAGGACACGCAATCTAAATCCTCAATCTTCCAATTCATTCGATCGTTGATACAGTGGAACCTCGATTTTCCGGGATCATCGGGGCCTCGGTGATCTCTATAGTTGAAATCACGGATGATCTACTTATCACGGAAAATTAATTCTCATACAAGTCAATGTCGTGAGAAGTATCGATTGTTTGGTTGAAATAAATCATTAATATATTATAATGGCTGATATAGGTATACCTAAACGTGTTTAATGATTCTGACCGATATTAAGTTGGCCCCACAGTCTTCTGTCTCATTCCTTCTCTATGTAACCATGAAGGATAGAAGAAGACAAAATACTATGGTGCCAACTCATATCGGTCAGGATCAAACACGCCAAGCGTACACTGAACTTCCTTAAGAAATGAGTCAATCTTCGTTTGTCGAATCATCCTTGAGTAAGTTAGTCATCATTTTTCTCGAAAATACTCAGAAATTCGAAAGAAATCGATCTAGGACGATCTCGGATAATAATCTGCTTTCCAGGTGATCGAGGCTTCTATAACTGTAACTCTGATTGTATATTATCAATAATCTTCGACGGGGAAGAACCTCTCTTGATAATGAGCTTATTTTCTTCGTCGTTAGATGATCAGGAGTGAAGCTTCCTTTTTTCATATTTGTGAGCGGAAATAATTTGCCCTAGCTTACACCGATAGTTACTGCACACTTTACCGCTTGACTTCTTATTTACCTTGGAGGCAGTACTTTGAATTGACCTACAGGCTCCAAGTTTCGCATACTCTGTTTTTTTATTTATTTATTTGCAAACTTTTTCCGCCTTGTGCACAGGACATTCCGAAAACACCCTAAATAAGCATCACCCCAATGTATAGTACAGTCCGACCTCCAAATAAGAAACCCGGAAATGAGAAACTTTCGCCAGTTTCTCACTCGAGCACTTACCCCACTTCAAGCTCGGATTGCACTTACGTGCGAATGAGAGAGATTGATTGATTGCGAGAGAGAGAGAGACAGAGAGAGTGAGTCAGTGAAAAACGCACGCATGGTGGGGGTACTCGAATGCTTGGAAAGACTCTTCCCCTTGGGGGCTTTTGGTTTCTTATTTGGAGGTCGGACTGTATGTATAATATTTTCGGAGTTCCTGATGCTGAATCTTCGCTCTAATTTTTCTGCAGGATCTACTTGCGGTTTTAAATGCGAATGACTCAAATTCAACTGCGTTCAAAATTGCAGTGGCTATACCTCACAGGCAACAAATAACTTTGAATTACGTCCACAAGACGTCCATAAGTTCATATTGCGTATTTGAAATTTTTTTGTTGTCTCGTAGCTATATCCTGCAAGGAATTATTTACCTTGAAGATGGCTCGATTGTGGTGGAATCTACGGACTTATACTTATTTCAGTATACGTGTATATTGAATAAATTCCATTTTGGTAAATGTTAAGAGTTACAGGATAAAATACACGAATATTTCTCACTATCACGGTCGTCATTTATTCTGAATATAATATCACTATTTACTATTTTTCGATTAATTAATAGGTGAATCCGCGAGACTGAACGGAGTAGAAAGTCGAATTTCAATAGAAATCAGTGTATTATAGTGAGAATCAACTTTTTCGAACTGCAGACGCACTCTACTTGTATGTATATATAAGTCCATTGCTCGTAGCAAGTATTGAATGAGGCAGGTTTCGTGTTGCGATTTCTTCTCACTTTGAGATATAATCTTCTGACAGTGCTTTGTGTACGCCACCATGGCCTTCAGGTATAATACACATTACACATACTGCAGTATCAGAATCGAAAAAAGCAGGCATTTTTTTTTCAATTATATCAAACCAATTTGAGGGGTGAGACCATCAAAATTCGATTTCACCCTTCTCAAGAATAGGTCTGATATACAATGTACAAAGTACAATGATGTGGGGATGTGAACCGTGCGGGGGATCGTTAAAAATTGAACAAGTTGAAAGGGCGACGCACCCGGATAAACCTGTTTGTATAGAATCGTCTAGTTGATTACACTTGTACCTCTTCACGCAAGTATAAAAGCTGTTTAAAATCACACTGCTACTTGGCATAGCGAACTTTACAGAATAACTCATGTAGGTACTTCATTTTTGTCCAAGTCATAGTATACCCTTTAAAATAGAGGCAAAGTCGTTTTTTAATATTTCACCATATATCATCATATTGTGCAAGGCGGATGCATTTCCTTTATTTTCGCTATAAATTGACTGATATTAAACTGCGCTTCGTCCCCTTGTTTGTTTCATCCGTAAAAACGCATCTTCCGCTGTAGTCGAGCTTAGCAGCATGCCCAATCCGGTTGTTTGTAGGTATACCGCATTGTTCATGGGTCATAAAAACTTACCGTCACTATTACCGGCCGTGTCTCCTGTCTTCTGTCGTTACTGTGTAGTGGAAAAATTCAAATTGAACACTGAGTAATTAATTAATTATGCAAAACTCTTATTCATACTTTCCGGGATCTGTGGACTGACTTCCCTCAAGCGAAACGACGTGGCTTTCAACGTTATTCGTATACGTATGCTTGGTATACAGGTTTAGGTTTACAACGCTACTATACTACGTACATTCGCCGAGCCTGATGTACACACTCGCTGTAGTCACTGTTTATCAACTTTTAACTATCGATAAATCGTGATATTGCCGCCGGCTAGCTATAAGCACTCATACGTTTCTGAATCGTTACTAAAGTTGATATTTACGTGAATACTGGCTTAAGCACAAGGCATTAGGCCACGGACGTTTTTAGAATTTCTGTGGTCACTGCAGACTCCATGCAGAAAAGGCCCTTTAAAAAAAATTAAAAAATGCAGCAATACCTTCGGCGACCGTGAGCTAGTGGCTCTTATATTCGTTCTTGGAAAGTCAGGCAAACCAGAATGCTGAATTATTTTTGGGAGTCTAATCTATACGTTTTTTTTTTTCTTCATATCATACAATAAGTTAAATAGAATGTATTTCCAGTGACAGAACCGCGTGGGCCCTGCACCATCCGGTGATTATATATCCTTGCGTAGAATTTACATAAGTTATATATTATACCCGCGTAATGAAGCGTGTAGGCAAATTTTGCATATCGCAGCTGTATTAAGATTTTATACCGAAATTAAAATCGCGCAAAAAAAAACTGATGTGTAGGAATTTGGGTAACTGAGCTTCGCTGATTTCCAGAAAAAAATGTTCCTCTTCTTTCATATCACGACATATTATTCCTATACTCGATGTAGTCGTGATTTCATATTGTTCGCAGAAAAGTTGTTTCCTTCTTAGGATTCATAGATACGAATAATTATAAATAGAATAACGTTTGAGATTCTGCTTCTTGATTCCAGTGAAATATAAAGTCTTACATGAATTATGACGCGATCAACCACCGCGGTTACTGCACTAATGAGATATCAAACATTGCACTTTTGCTAAACATAATTACCTATTATCGTTCGGTTATTATTTTTAAATTGTTACCTGCAACATTCTAAATTCAAGGTCTTGAATGAAATTCTCAAACTTTGTCAGGTTTTTAAGATTTTCTACGAATAAGTATAACAACATTTTTTGGGAAACGAAAATTTTCTCTAACTGCACATGGATTGCCGATTGCAGGACGAATATAATTATAGAAATTACCCAATCGTGGGTGACAAATTTAAATTATCATATTCCCGCTGGCTTCTTGAATATAAATAAGCGGTTTGATGTTCCCCCAGAGAAAATCCCTGGGTCATTCGTAAATAACGAAAAATACGACCACTCAAATCGCTGTATACCTAATCGAAGGCAACTGATTGTGGGCATACGACGGCGCCTAGCGCGCCTAGTTCGGAAATATCATAGTGAACAAGCAGCGGTTCTGTGTCGAGAAGATAAAAATGTATTATTATGGAAAAAATCTGCTGGTACCTATATGCTTCAGCAATTTAGTGGGCCAATGAACGTGCGTACTTTTTTTTTAAATGTAAGTAGAGCCTATGTATAGCTCCGACATGTCCCAGCGATTTCATAAATTTTCGGTTCAACAGTATTTCTGCTGAATTTCGTCGAACTGTGATCAAGGTTCTACTTTCTTTTTATTTCCGCATGAGGTTACGGCCGTTTAACATTTGGTAAATGACGTATGTACAGCACCGGAGATCTTGATGATGGAGAAGAAAAAAAAACCGACTATAATGATATTCATTAAAATTGCGGCTAGTTAGAACACGTGACTGAAGCAGTATAGTTGATCCTGTTTCAAAATCAAGTTCTGTTAGATTTTAATCGGTATAAGATCCGTTGCTTAATTATGAGCAGGTATATCGGTATAATTGAACTCGATATTGCCTTTCTAGGGGATGAGGAAAGACATCGCGACGAACCCTTGAGCCGCAAGGCATGAGTAGCCTCTAATTTAAAACTAAGGTTGAGGTAAGTCAGATTTCTTGTAAGTAGGTGAAGGTAAGCGAGTGGCGCAACTTTTACTTGCATATGACTCTCGAAGTGAGTATCAAGTTCGTATAGATGCGAACATTCTGCGTCTAGCAGTTAGCCCTTTACTTCCTTGCGATCCGATCACTCCTCGCACCTGTGTGTCTATAGTTTTATCTCTATCTACCCTATAATAGCCAGGATCTCTAAGTAAGTAAGCGATCAATCATAACTATATTGCATTGTCGTTGTTATAGTGTAGCTGGCCGAACTCTTCCGTTTTTGTAAGTAATAATCGACTCGTTACGTGAAATTGAAAGTATTATAATATGTACAAAGATAATAATAAATAAACACTAAGCTCGGTGTTTGCCAAACTGAACGAAGGTATTGATGGTCATTCAATTAGCGTTGGTTTAACTGGCGTAGGCGTGACGCACGGTGAGCATCAGTCCTGATCCGCTTCTGCGTTAATCATAACTCGTTCAGAAGTGATCGTTACCAGAGATTCGGACAATAATCGCACTCGCTCGCATATTACACATAGAATCGCGAGAGAAGTGTTGTTAGTGCTTTTGTCTTCTTCATAAACAAGATATAATGTTCTTACAGAGGAGCTTATCCAGTTCCGAGCTATTAACGGAAGCTGCCGGTGTCAGGATAATCATGACTGCTCCAACTGACCAGGACGGTGCAGAGGTAGTTGCCAATTCTCCAACAAGGGAACGCGTCGTCCTGCCAACTGGCGTCGACGGTAATAACGGAGGCGGTAATAAGGAGAGAAAATCCTGTGGATTTCATCTAACAAGATCAAAGTGGGATCCTTATCCGTGGGTGGGTTTCGTCGAACCAGGTAGTATCGCTCACGCGGCTGGGTTGAGGTGAGATTATGCACGGAAAAAAGATTGTTCCTGAATTTACTATGTTGAGCAGCTGGTATAGGGACAACACTTCTTTTCAGTAGAAATTACCACAATTCTAGTATTTAGCACATAGGAGCAAGTAGATTTCAATGTCCTAATGGGTAAATGTTACCACAATTGTTGTCATTTCTACTGAAAAAAAGTGTTGTCCCTATTCCAACTACTCATTTTTTTCCGTGTGCGTCACTTTATTCATATTGATTGTAAAAGGGATGACCAGATATATACCTACATAGGGAAACATAATAGAAATAAGTTCGACTCTTTTGTATTCCAAATTGAATGTCTGATAATTACATATGCGTAAACGATATACGTAACTCAATTTTCCATTTGCGTATGAGAATCGTCTGGTGTTCCCATGCCTTTGTAATACTATTGGCACTTAAACCGCATGAACAATGCCTTTACTCCAGAATTTTGTAACCGAGAAGAACTATAGGCTTCCCATAAAAAAAAAGAAAAAGAAAAAGAAAAAGTTGGAACTCGAATACGAATACGGTGAAAGAAATATGACGTTATTTATCACTTGGACGCACGAAGGCATGGATGACAAGATAAACATCTGCGAACGTCAAACAATGTCCCGTTTTGTACCAGGGCCGGTGACTGTTTGCTGGACGTTTGCGGTCGCGACATCGTGGGACTCCGAGTAAAGGAAATCGCAGCACTGATACAAAACCGGTCTAAGGAAGCCGTAGATCTTGAAGTCTGGCGAAGCCCCGAGGTTCTAACTACCACCAAGGAAGTATTAACCGATGAGGAACTCCGGAACGAAGAAAGAAGCAGCGACGCTGGTGTCGCTCTTCAAGGTCCTCTCCCAGAAGTGGCTCGCAAATTAGCCAACGCCGTATCCGGGGCAGTCAGAGCCCTGGAATGTCCCATCTGCCTTGAGAGTGCCGCTCCTCCCGTATCCCAGTGTGTCCATGGTCACATACTCTGCACAGGTTGCAGATCGCGGACTGACCGGTGTCCGGTTTGCCGCGTTCGGTTGGGCCAGGGCAGATGCCTTTTAGCCGACAAGGTCCACGGGACCCTGAGGGAAGCTTTTGACTTAGGGGACGCAGACGCCCGCCTGGGAGAGAAATTATTCGGCAGGTCGAAACGGAACGGCGGAAAAACTGGGACTGGAGAAACCAGGGATGGTCGAAACAGCCATCACCGATATGCAGGGGTCGGAGTTGGCCCGCGTCATCTTCTGGCAAGGCTTTTCCTCGGAGTTGGTGGCAGCGTCGATAGATTGACGGATAACAAGGCCGCATCGGCAGAGAATTTGTCCGTTATGGTGAGCGAAGAGGAACAGAAGATCCCGGGTGTTCCCTCGAGGAGACTTATCACCAAGCGACTCGGGGAACTGAGTTCCAGTGATAGAGCTAAATCAGCGAGTACTGGAGAGCTGGCAAACCCCGCAACTATCCGAGCCTTGGACACCGAGAGACGAGACTTTCCCAGTAGCTCTAATCCCGATGTGACTTTGGAACAAGGTTCACGGTTGACGGGAAGCCTCCTTAGCGTTCCACATACGCCTACCTGGGGCGGCTCCACCGAGTCCATATCCAACACCTTTATCCGGTGTCCTTTGGCGCCGACCACAGCATGTGCGGAACTCGTCACGCCCGGGTTCCTCCTCGAACATCTTGGCACGGCTCATCAAGGTCCTCAAGTACATTTTTACGGTGGTACTGCGACCATACCTGTACCAACCCAGCTCGGTCCAGATGCGATTTACGTGCTCCACCACGCGGGGGAGTTATTCTTCTTCAAGGTGTGCACTTTGCCATTTGAATTGATAGTCTGGTTTCCATCGACTGCAGGCCTTGTAGCATCGAATTTTGAAATTTTTTAACACAAATCACAAAATGAACGTATTTACTTTTTCACTTCACATATAGTGCGACGAAGAGACCGCGTGGATAGTCACCGCTGTCGGAGGAGCTAGAAATTGGGATTGGATTCTTCGTGGTTGGGGAGCTGACGGGACCGAGGTGAAGCTACGAAGGAGCGTCGCGATCCTGGAGGACCAGTATCACCCGCTAACTCCGCAACAAATTGCCCCTCTTCCAAAAGCTCTCGAAATTCAAACGATTGAAATTCAGCTGACGGAATCCCGTCTAGGAGAAGTAGCTCGAATGTGAGACTATAATGATGGTGCGGATCATCCTTGTTGATCTCGTAACAAGTGGCTTCAAACTTGACATTCGAGAGGCGTTAATTAAATTCTGTACTGCGTTCGTAGCTTCGAGAGCGATAACAAGCAGAAAGCTAATAATTTTAAATAACAGAAATAACGAATACTAATGTACTACCGCTGCATGCAGACAACGAATCAGTCAATAAATTTACTTTGCAGCACGGATTATCGATTTAATCACTGTTATTCGAGGGGTAAACCATTAATAAGTTATTGTGTACACTAGATTTCAATATTTCATGAAAAGGTGTAACACGGGACTCCGAAAAGTTGTTAACTTCTCGATGACGTTGGTTTGCGAAGAATACAAGTCACGTATGAGATCGAAATCAAACACATGGTTCAAAAGTATACATAGTATAAGGATAGATGTTCATTTATTCAACGAATAACGTTCTTAATCTAACATTTTATATAAAAATAGAGAGTAAAATTATGTATAGTATAGTTGAGCCGAAAACTGTGACTGATTAATAGCAATTTTTATCAACATTCAACCGCTTTAACGAAGTAGTTATAGATAACGCACGTGATAAGGCACAATGCTATGCGTACTTATGTTATGTAAAAGAAAATAACGAAAAAGAAAAAAAAAAATCAAATAATATTGATCCAAGAACAGTTTGGAATGAACAATATGGCACGTCTTTCTCATTCTTTGTGTAACTCATTCCATCTAACTTCATAATGCAAAAATAAAAAAACATCCAATTTCCGATTGTCGTTAGACCCGACTACTCAATTTCAACTGAACTCCTGGGATAAAAATGACGACGAAAAAATAGATCTGTTCTTTGATCAGTTTTAAAAATAAATGATTATGAGGAAGAATAGGTAATATACCACTAATCTTAACTTAACAAATAATGTAGTAGACTAATTACTGGGATAAGAAAAAATACTGCAAGAATTGCACGGGCATGGCGTATCGTATGGTAATCAATACCATAAGTATAAGTATAATAGCAATCGTCAAAGACCTGGTAACCACGAATATCGGTTAGATAAAGTAAAAAAATGTTGCTTTTTTTTTTCCCGGAAGAAAAGGAAACGGTCCGAGATTATTAAAAATTTAAAACAGAACAAAACTAAAATACAGGCAGATGTTGCCGAAAAACAATGTTTAAAATTTATTATGCATTAATCGGTTACTGACGTTTCTGCGTCTTTATTTATCCTTCTAATTACCGTTAATGCCCTTCAATACATTGCACTATTGTGTGCGTTCAATAAAAATATTAGAACAGAAAAATGAGATGAGAATTATAAAGCTATCGCATACGATTAAGCTCGTCCAACAATGGTCTGATCACAGCCTGTTGCCCGGTACGGTCCATAGTCTCTACCATTAGACCATACGTCAGACGTTTTATAGTTTCAAAATTTTCCCGACCATAGATCCGAGCCGAGAATGTAAATATATCGGATTCTGTTTCCGGCTGTGGCTGCTCCCTATATATCGGCATGCACTTTTTTCCTGAATTGAGCTTACGCTTTTTTGGGGCAGGGTTCTCTCTCATCGGCTTTTCCTCCTTTTCACGGTCCCTCTTCGGACAGCTGCAGATCCTCACGAACAATTTGCTGCAGCCCAAAACCACGCCGAGCTTATTCTCCAGATTAAAAATCACCTCAGTGGGTCTCCTGTTGATCCCTGTGCTACAGCTATTCTTGCAGTGAAACATAAAATCCATTTGGACGGAGTCGGATCCAGGCTGGGGAGTACCAAGTGGTACACGAATGAAGTGGTGTCCATTTGCTTCAGAATAGTAGGCATTTGTATCCTTGCAGCTCAGAACATGGCGACTTTCCTGTTTTGACAAGGCTACGTGATTGTGACATCTGGTAACAGGCTCTGATCGGTGAGTTGGCTGGCAAAAAGCCATCCCAGCCCTTATGAACAGTCCGTTGCATAACGGTGTCCATTTTATGCGAATTGGCAATGTTTTCTCCATTTCTATGAACACTTTTCTCATCTTTGGAGAATACTGAAATAATGAATGAAAATAATGTAGTTTCTAATCGAATGCAGTACATGCATCTATGATTATGGAGTTGGATTATAGGTCAATGATCATGTAAATGCACTACTGTAATATACTTATACATTTAGGGGAGAACTTAGACCTAAGTTTGCTTATAAGATTACATATTGGCACAACTGAATTCAGTTGTTTTTAGTAGACGTTATCAACATATGATACTTTCAAATTCCTCAAAGAGGCTGAAGATTTCTTTAGTTTTATAGTAAACACACGTCCCTGTGATGATCGAGAAAAGATTTAAGGAGATATCAAACAAGTTAAATTCCAGCCAAAACTTACCGTCCAGGACTTGGTGTCTTCCTGCTGATCTGGAGTCAAGTGAAAATTGAATTCCCCTGGGAACTCTTCGCTCGTGGACAATTGCGGTTGCGGCAAATGCTCCATTGGTAAAATTAACGGCTGCTGCTGTTCTTGGAGCGGCGGTGCTTCCAGAGGTTGGGAAATGTCGTATTTCATTTCAAGTTGCTCAGGAGTGTCGAAAAACTCTAAACTGATAAAATAATGGAATGACGATCTTGTCTGGCGATATGCTGCAATAGTAAAGAAAGAGAGCGGGCTGGATTGGAGTTGAATAATTTTCATTCTTCTTTGACAATCTCTTCACAAATGAATCGTGGCTTATATCGAAAGGTTTTACCACGTGTATAAAGCTCAACGCGCACTATGCCGGAGTGAAGCGATCGGAAGTTCATTAACATGCTTATTTCTTATGTTTTTTATGGAAGTATGCACGCACACTCCTAAGAATGCATGTTCATGAAGGCTTCTCTTGGCTTCGGCATAGTGCGCGTTGGGCTTAAGTCATCAGCTGAACTTTAGGTTAGACATAATGTCAACATATGACGAGAATAAGATGATTACATGATGTCCACAGTTTCGGCGGAACTTGGATTTGAAATTCACCTTTGAAATTGGCAGCTGGCAATCGTGAATCGAGTGTTAACATTACGTAGTTCAGGGGTAAAAACAGAGTGGAATAACGTAAATATGATCTTGAAATTCGAGAATACTTACTCCGATAGATGGAGGTCCCTTTGGAAATCTCGAACCTCAGACATTATGATGCTGTCTTGAGAGCTTGTATAGAGCTGCAATGAATCGGATTCCATCTCTGTGCCGTTTTACTCGTCAGATTTCACAAACGTAAACAAACGTAACAAGAACGTCGCCAGTTCTGTCAACGATCAGTGATACTACGCCGACATTTACGCCATTTTGTAAACGCGGGAACTCGGATCGTTGTTCCCAGCTTCTTTTGTTTCCTTAAGAATTCTACGTACTTCGAAGTTTTTGACATACAACAATGGATAATAACCAACTGATATGATTGTAGAGATGATATTTTTTATTCAAAATACATATTACAACCACCAATTTTCTTGGCTGTATGTTTTTTATCACCAATATGTACAACGATAAGTATTTATTTTCATATTGGTAGTAAGCGGCGAATATATTTTTATCAATGATGTGTGCGTCTCACATATACTTCCATACGCAAAATCTGATCCCGTTCGTGAAATGATGCAATTCAACAGGTTTCTCGCAAAAATTTCTCTACTGCTCATCATTCATGGTCCCTAACTTTCCAACTAGGCATAGAAAGAAATGAAACTAACGTTCGGATAAATTTGCAACAAGACTGCAAGCTGGTTGTAATAGTATACTCGCTCATTGCGCGCGAAATCACGGTGTATACATTCAGGATTTGAATTGTTCGCATTGACGGCATTGCGACGAATGCGACTTGAATACCTAAATGAATAGGAAAATACTTCTGAAATCATTTCCCGAAGGTCAAAACTAAAGTATATGAGTCATAAGAATCAATCCGCGATTAGAGAGGGTCTTCTTGTGCCAGCGGCTTTATAGTTTCAAGCTCACGTCAATTACGCGCGGTTATTCTCAATTTAGTCAAACTATACCGTCATACTATACGTCATGATATTTAATACAGTTTTTAAAAGCTTGTTTGTCATTTTCTTGACATCGTTTAATGTGAATCTAACGCTTGGCGACTCGGACTACGACTCAGATAATTTGGGCACCATAATCAATGTTGGCGTTGGAAATAGCTACACATACAATAAAACTGACGATGTCAAGTATACACGTGGTGATTTTTCATCTACGAATGAACCGAAAAGAGAATCTGAACTCAGTTAGTATACCTACATATAGAAATAAAAATGAAAAATTTCTATATTTTATATTAATAATCCCAATGAGGATATCGCTCACAGGCTGTTATAAAATATGAAACAAAAACATGATAGGAATTACAGTATAATTCAGCAAACTAAATAACGATAATCATTTTTTTTTTTTCTTCTTTACATTCTTACTCCTCCAAGAATGTGAAGAGTTTGGTCGTGCAGTTGGGATAAAAGTTTATGCCATACATTTGGCCGGTACTGGTTCAGAAATTTTTCCAGTCAGTAGTTCGAATACCAAATGTGAAGGATTGCACACTCCTCTGATTGTTGGCGGTACTAAAGCTCAAGCAAATGAATTTCCACACATGGCTGCACTTGGCTGGCTGGTTGACGGTGAGGTGAAATATCAGTGCGGTGGTACTCTGATTTCAGAGCGCTGGATACTAACTGCAGCCCACTGTACTCATGGGTCATCGTAAGCGAAAATTGTGAATACTTAATCGAATCAGATGAGAGTGTCACTACCGGTTCAGATCACTGATATGAATTTCATATAGGGGAAGCCCGACTGTGGTACGTTTGGGCGCTCATATACTGAGCAACAACACACTGGGAGAAGTGTTTGGTATTAAAAGCATAAGGAGACATCCGACGTATAAGCCTCCAGCTATGTATGCAGATATAGCCCTGCTCGAACTTAACAGTTCAGTTACTTTCAAGGATAACATCAGACCCGCGTGCCTCCATCAACAGTTTGATGCTGCACCTTTGCAAGCCTGGGCCACGGGCTGGGGCATTACTGACATAGGTGAATTGGCTGCAAATCTATAGAGGAATGAACTAACTCTCTTTATATAGATTGTAGCAAGTAGTGGGAAGGAGACTTTTCTTGAAACTCCAAAGTCTGATAAGACTATCGATGAGAAGTCGAATACTTTCACACTAAGAATAACTTGAATTTCAGGCGAAGATACCAGCGATGTATTGTTGAAGATTAATTTGGACATTTTGGACACTCTTGAATGTGCTCGACAGTACGATCGGTCAGCCTCGGTTCCCCGCGGCATTGTACCCAGCATGCTGTGTGCTGGAGATTCAAGCGGCAATTGGCGCGGCGATACTTGCCAAGGAGACTCAGGAGGTCCTCTTCAAGTTGTTCATCCAACAATAAACTGTCTTTATCAAATAGTCGGCATCACGAGCTTTGGTAAGCTTTGTGCGCTCCGTGACAGCCCTGGAGTATACACCAGAGTTTCCCAGTACCTCAATTGGATAGAAGGAATCGTTTGGCCTGAGAGAGTGTAATGAGTTTATCAACACTGAACTGATTCTGGAATTTTATTACACATGTTTTCATGCTATTCGATAAACAATTGAGCAGATTTCTTATCGATATGGAGAATAACAAAACTAGATCTATGAATTTATTTAGATGAATGATTGTTTTATTTTTTAAATGTTAAAATCTTACGTATTTACAGATACATATCATTATACAGAGATGAATAACAATTCGATTATACATCATGTAATAGAAAAGGTCAAGTTGACAATTCTTGAAAATACTGTAGAATTGAGTGTACTTACGTAGCTTGATTAGGCAGCCATAATGTATAAAATTTTAATTTTCAAACAAACAAAAAAACGAATATTCCAAGTGCCAATTTTATATCATGTTGCAATTATAAAATCTATATATATATATATATATATATATATATATATAATTACGTATATATTTACATAGCAACGTTTTTACTTGGGACGTGCATTATTAGCCTGTAGGTCTTATATCTAAGAATCGTTTTTTGTACATTAATTATTGTGCCATTAGTTTGTTTTTATTTTTATTTTTAATTTTTTTCAACGACGAATAAAAATGAGTAGAAAAAACTGATACTTGGTATATCAGACACATTTCACATACATTTATAGTTATGAATAACTACCACATCTTTTTCTCTTATTTCTTATGTACCCAAAACTAGCCACTGATGCTTATCCTCTAAAGTCAGTGGAAACACTGAACACATTTTGACTAGAATATCAAAGTTCGATAACTTAGTCAACAGACTGATTGATATTTATCAAGTAATACTACAGTCTGGTCCGACTGAATATGTCACAACGGTTTTGGATTGTGGAACCAGTTCCATGTCAGTCCATCCCCATACGGTCCGTGAGGTGATGGAAAAAGAACGTGCCACCAACTTCTGCAATTTAAAATACGCGAGAATAATCGAGTATATTATTGAAGGCTTTTAATATTACTGTACCTTCCGTTCAAGCCAAGAAATATTCTCCAATTTTCTCTAGGTCCAAAGTCGTACGGATTTTGATACTTCCACCCCTTTGCCCTGTACTTTTCTGACTCAGTTTTATTTATTCGAGCTTCTATGCTCGTCTCTCCTCTGGTAATCAGCCCTGAATGCCACCAGGCCAAGGCTCCGAGTGCCCCGAATGTACCGAGACTTATCATGGCTGCATAAATGATCACTCTTCGTTTCCATTCTTTGATCTTTGTAGTCGCAGCTTCTCTTGCTATTTCGTCTAATTCTTCTTGACTCAAGTGATCCAGACTCTCCAGCTGAAGATACAAAATAAATTTGTGATACAAATAGACGCGTAAATATCAAGTGCAGTTGTTCAGTAAGGAGGAGATTAGGATAATACTAATACTGACCACTGGAATGATGAGAGAATCGTTCATGCGTACGGGATGTCCTTCCAGGTCGGGTTCATGTTCTGCAATAAATTCTTGGTAGGCAATTTCTGCTCCAAAGACCATGATGAACAAAACCCCAACGACTGTGAACACCATGTATTGAAAGAAGTGTCTGTGATTGTAATGTCCGACGCAATTATTCAGCCACGCTATGAAGAGCTTAGTTGAGGAAATATTTTTAGTTTTTAGCTAAACTTTTTGAAAATTTTAAAACTAAATAAGTTTAGTACATTATCCTTCTCCTTTAGATAACATACTTAAATAATTGCTTGGTGTACAGATTAAATATCTAACAAGGATACGACAATGATGATCCATTTTGAGAACACATCTGTTACACACAGAGCAATGATGTGTCCTTGGTGGTTTAGGCTTGATACACTTCTTGCAAATACTCACAGCCTCGGGAATCAGCTCTCCTTGGGGTGGATAGCCCGCGCCAACAACTACCCCCATATAATAATGGAAGCTAACGTTTAGTAGCAACCAATTTCCTATTATTACCAATACTACAGTCATAGCTGGACTCTTATCCCACCAATATGGCAGCCCTATCCAATAGGCAATTGCGACGATCGACGCGGTCAACAGAGTCACCATTACTACAAACAACTACAGATCTTTTGTTAGTAAGACTATGTCGATTGCCAGCTGCCGATTGTATCAGTTATTTTCAAATTTTAATATCAAAATAACTAAAACAACATGCATAGTTAAATTCGAACCCATTATATGATGAAACATGTAACAGCTGATGCCAAAGTGAAGCGTTATTGGGATTGTTCAGGCTTTGAACTTTTAATTGTATGATAGAGAAATTATCGATAAATATGTATACAAAGGTAAAATACTCACCGGGCCTAGCCAAGCAGCAAAATTATCGACAAACCAGAACATTGGTTCCATTAAGACGTCGCATGTGTAACCCCAGTTCAAAAAATGATTGTAAAATAATGATTTCACAACAATTTGAAATTGGAACCACTTTCGTTCTACGCCTAACCTAGAAATGACAAAGTTTGTTCTTACGTCTTGAAATTCTCGCATACAGTTTGGCGGTGATTAACTCACTTTAGAGCTGTTGGGGCTCCGGTTAAAGACCAACGTATATTCGACATCTTATTTTAATATCAATGTTATCAACTAGTAGTAAAAAATTCTTTTATATATGATCCCTAACCAAACATTCACTTCTAACCTAGCCGACGTAAACTACATAGTCGTATAGTAACAACTATTTGTGTCATTACGAAGCCGGAAGGTTCTTTTTTTTCCAGACAGAATTTAATTAGCCAACTAACACGATTAGCATACAAATTTCCTATATCTGTATCTACGCTTTCATTATATTTTATTGCTAAGCATGAAACTTATCAAAGAGTGTTTGGTTCATATGATTTATAGGTTAGGACTGCAGTGTCGTCGTAGCGCTGTCAGTAATCTTGTGTCTCTGTCACATTTCTTGATTTTACCCAAGCTCCGTCTCTCTCCCTCTAAGGAGCAACTGTGCAAATCTAGTTGGCTCGCTGTTCACGCTTGGAGATAAAAACAAGTGTAGTAGTAGTTTGTTTGGTGTTTAAAAATATGGCAGTTTGAAAATTCAAAGTTATCTTTTTGAATTATATTTCTCACCCCTGGCAGCTGGAGCACTGAATATGATAAATTTCTGTTGATCCAACTTTCCCAAAATCCTTCTTTCGTATCCCGTTAAATTTCCGAGTTGTAATAATGTCTGCGAGAAAGGTAAAAAAGAAGTCTAGCTTCAAAGACGCATCTCACCATCTCACCACTTGATATCCTTTTCGAAAGCCAGAAAAAGCCCCAGTGCATTACAAGACGCTATTCAAATGCTCACAATTAATTCATTCTATTTGATATATCTATGTTAAAATGATGTTTTAATTCAAGCGAGAATGTATCTCAATCCACGTGGGTCAAGCAGGAGTTCAGATGGGAGCTGCATGCTGGCAATTGTATTGCCTGGAGCACGGACTTGAACCGAACGGACAGCTAGTTCCCGAGAATAAAATGAACGAGAACGACAGTATGGATGTATTTTTTTCTAATCCAGATGCTGGGAAGTATGTCCCGCGTGCGATCATGGTAGATTTGGAGCCCTCCGTGATTGACCAATTCCAGAATTCTGCGTATCGTCGACTCTTTCATCCAGATCAATTAATTTTCGGCAAAGAGGATGCTGCTAACAATTATGCTAGGGGAAGATACACGGTTGGGAAGCAAATAATCGATACTGTTAATGAGCGAATTCGTCTTTTATCAGAAAGTTGCAATGGGCTCATGGGTTTTATCGTGTTTCATTCAGTCGGTGGAGGTAATTGGCAATAACGAATAGGATCAGTCCCAAAAATGGCATAAGATATCATCCTCTAGGAGGAACAGGATTCACATTCTTACCTAGATAGCATTTTAAATTATCACCAAAATACACTATCATATAAAAAAAACGTAGGCACAGGCTCCGGCTTCAATTCGCTCTTAATGGAGGAGTTGGGTAATGGGTTTGGGAAGAAAGCCAAGCTGGAATTTGCCGTCTATCCTTCGCCAACGATAAGCACTGCTGTTGTTGAACCTTATAACGCAGTGCTAACCAGTCATTCAACGCTCTCTGATTCGGATTGTGCTTTCATGGTGGATAACGAAGCACTGTATGATATCTGTCATCACAAATTGGACATAGAGCGACCGACTTACACAAACTTGAACCGTTTAACGAGTCAAGTTGTTTCGTCCATAACTGCAAGCCTCAGGTTTGACGGATCCCTGAATGTTGATTTGTCAGAGTTTCAGACAAACTTAGTCCCATACCCACGTATCCATTTTCCACTCTTGACCTACGCACCCTTGGCCAGTACAACAAAAGCCAATCATAACAGCATGTCCATTTCCGAGTTAACTGCAGAGTGCTTTGAATCTGGCAATCAACTGATCAGATGTGATCCACGTCGGGGAAAGTACATGGCATGTTGTCTCCTTTACCGAGGGGACGTTGTCCCCAAGGATGTAAACTCTGCGATTGCTTGTATCAAGCAGAAGCAGGGGATACAATTTGTTGACTGGTGTCCTACGGGATTTAAGGTTTGCACGTACCCTGTTCATTCGTGGCTGCACTGCCACGCAGACCTCGTACAGGGAACTAAATAAACGTTAAAAAAGGATATGACTGTGAGCTGTTGATATTTGGCTGATTATCTTAAATATATTGGCATATTTAGGTGGGAATTAACTGCCAGCCACCTATGGCCGTCCCTGGAGGTGACCAAGCTCGAGTACAACGAGCTGTAGCTATGCTCAGTAATACAACAGCGATTGCTGAAGCCTGGGCTCGACTTAATCATCAGTTCGGTTTAATGTATCGGAAAAAGGCGTTTGTGCATTGGTTTTTGGGCGAGGGAATGGAACTGGATGAGTTTCGTGAGGCAAGAGACGATCTATCAGCTCTGGAATTAGATTATGCAGAAGTAGCTCAGGAGACGGTCATAAATACGACAAATACAATGTAAAGTGGACTTGTTTTTATTTATTTTTAACAAAAACAGAGTATATGAGCCATAGCATCATGGTATTAAAGAGTCCCTGGAATCATCTAGTGTTTCAACATTTCACTCACAGGGCGATAAAAATATACGATCAACAGTTAATTATCTGTTGGAACCTAATTAGAGTCGTAAAAGACATGCGAATGAGACAGTATAGTCATGTTATACGGCTAGAATATTTATCTAAATGTATACAGAGATTCGAATTTTCTATCAGTTTGTAATTCCGGAAGTTATATAAGAATTTTTGTCCTTGTTTATAGGCGCATCCAATTTTGAGAAATACTTTTTACCAGTAACTATATATAATCTTTTGTACAGTTATATATTGTACAACGTGATTTTGTATAAATTTTGTAGTGAATGGAAAAGCGAACGATTATGGTAGTGTATTGTATGTAAGACACACATTACCATATTTGTTGCTTATTCCATAAGCACTATATGAAGATTGAAGATATGTTTTTACGTCATGCATGTACTATAAATATGATAAATATTTGCGACCAATTAAATATACGAAAATATTTGGAAATGAAAATATTTAATATTTATTTTATTTGTGCATATATCATTGGTAATTGTCATATGTTAGAAAATATAACAGTTTGGCGTGTTACATGATGATGGTCCATAGGATATTTGTGACGTTATACCTATATTTCTATCAAATTATATAATACAGGCGAAAGATATATAATTATGTATATAAAGATTTATTTAGAATATGAATTTATTCTACTAAAAGAGAATATTATAGTGAACTGCATATTTATATAATTGTTTCAATAATATATTCAACGCGAGCGAGCATAACGAGGTATAAAGATATTTGATGTAACAATTATATATAATTAATATATTGCTAAACTTTTTATTAATATATAGGTATAATATATATATATGTATGTATATCATATATGTGTATGTATATAATATCATAGAATTCGAATAGATTTGTCAAATACGATTGCTAAACCTAATTATTATATATGCTTGTAAGTTAATAATAACTATATAATATATATACCGTATATATATACATATATAGATATATATTTATGTATATATATGTATATAATTATATATTTCAATTAAATAGTAGTAAGGTACAGGAGAATCACACGAGGCCCTGCCAAAGTGGGCAGTTTACTTGGTCAATGCTAAGTCTATAATAATATGTTCTAAACAATTTCTAACTCGCTTCTATATTTTTTTTGCTGCTATATCACTGTTATATATGTATATCTATGTCTTTACATGAGAATAGAGAATCATTGCAATAATGATGCGGCTAGAGTACCGATGCCTCAAAAGTTATATATATAGTATAACAATATCAAAGATAATTTTTTTTTTTTGTATGCGTGAGTATATTTTTGTATATTGAATAACATCATCAGCAATGTAGGTGTAGTAGAGAAAATACATTTTATGCAATGTAATCAGAATATCACTTCAGTAATTTCATCGCATTACATTGTTTAATTTCCTTCGCTTTAATTCCATTACTTTGAATTATGCTTGATAATAAAATCTTAGAAGTTCAAAAAGGAATAGAGATATAATATTTCAAATGCATTAAGTAATTATTGTAAGATACTTTATCTATGAGATTCATTAATGTTAATAATACTGAAATTACGCAATGGCAGATTTGAAAGACTGGGTAGGTAAATATATTTACAAGAAATATTCAAGATGTTTTCTGCGATTCACTGACTGGTTTCTTGGTAATGATCATCAGCTACCTGAATCTAAAGGATAACATAATCGCAAGTACGAAATGTAAAAAAAAGAAAAAAAATTCTGCAGGATTCGTTTCCTACCTAATAAATAACAATTTGAATTCTAGAGTTTCTGCTCATCCCAGATCAAATTAATTACTTCCAATATCGCGAGACTTGAGCAGAAATTTTTTCAATTACGGACATTGTCACAAGGTAACTGAGCATATGCGATAGATTCATTATCGAAGGAGAAAATAATCTCACAATACCGTATCCAGGGTATCAAGGCTGCGCAAGAGCTGCTCGTCTTTAGAACACCACTGAACCAATTCTTCGATCGTCACCACACCATCCTTGTTCGTGTCCATTAGCTGTTTACAAGCGTCATAAAATATTCTATATAAATAAATTCTCAACTAATAGAAAATGAATGATTGGTATATCTTGTCCTGTAACTCACATGGAATATACGTTCGACATGCTCTCGAGCAGCTGTCTGAGGCTCTGCGCATTGGGGCTGAGTGTATCGCCCCAGCATTTCATAAATTGAACCGACTACATCGAGCATCTCTTCTTTACTTATCAGCCCATCACCGTCAAGATCATAAAGTCCAAATACCCATTGAAGTTTTTCTTCCACAGAGCCACGAGATACTTTTGATAAAATTGTCAAAAACTCCTACAATCAAGAATTTTCATTCTGTTCTTTTGATCATATACTCAAAGTGTATGTTGATGGTGAATTAAGTTTATGTATTTGCAATCTAATATGATAATTGGTTCATCATGTAGGAACATATAGTAATAATCTCTAGATATCATTAACAGTGTTCGCTTATTACCTCGAAGCTAATTTTCCCAGAATGTTTGCTATTCATCGTGTTGAACACGTAGTGAGCATATTGACTCGCGTCTGAAACAATTATTTTTCTTATTCTTTTTCTACTTTCATGTTGATCTGCATAAGGATTTTCTACTTTGACGTAGGTGATGCTGATCTTATGCTTGCAAGAGACATAACAGAACAATTGGAAAGAGTATCGTGTCATTATATACCTCCTTGAGGAAAAAATTGGGAAAAAATCTGCTTGAAGGCTTCTTCGTCTACCAGACCGGTGGGACATTCTTGTTTGAATCCTCTGTAAATCAGCTGAATTTCTTTTCGCGAAAACCTAGTTGTTGCAGCTAGAGTAGTTAGTTCTTCAGGCCTGTGACGTCCACCTAGAGCCAAAGCACTACCTCCGGTAGTTGCTAACACTCCAGTTAATTCCTCGAGTTCATCCTCTGAAATAATAATGCCTTATAGTATACATTTTCATATTCTCTTATTCGAATATATATTTTCGCCGCGAATTTCAGTATATGTTTAATTTCTGCTCGTCATATATGGAACAGTTTGTACGTAATGTGTGTCGAAAGTAGTACAGCTGCACATGTGTGCAGGAAAGGAAACATTAAGTATAGTATCTTTATATCTTTAAAGATTCTGCACTTTGCGTAAAACTGTCTGCAGTGTGCATTGTTTCGTACACACGTGTGCGAGCCCGCGCTCACGCACGCTTATAGCCATAGTTGCGACTGTGTATGTAGCTCGCATGGAGGTCCCGGGCATCCGGGGTTTCCATGGTAACTATACATAGGTAACACCGTACACATACCTACATGCTTGGTAAGTCGTTGCTAATAGACGAATTTACATTTTACTAGTAAATTATGTCGCGCTTTCATACGTGATTATAAAGACTAACGTCAGCACGCGTGTAATCATGTGATTATACAGAGCTGGGTTTAAAAGTAATATAGGATCTTTCAGCTATACGTTTTAACGAGATGTAACGCATTGTTGACAATGTGCGGGAAACGATTGTTACCGTACGTGCCGTAGATTAATCACTCACCTGATGCGCTTACGAATTATATGTATAATAATTGATGATATAACTAAGCATATATATATATATATAGAGAGAGAGAGAGTGTGTGTGTATAATGTAATACTATTGTAGTCAAGTATTGACTGTTTAAGCGAACGAGCGCCGAGCGGTACTCAAGCGGTGAATTGAGAGTTGAGACACTTACTTTTATCCCCGCGACTCTTTCGGGCTTTCATCGCCTCTTCCGATTTACCACTTGATGATTTAAAAATCACTATTATAACTTATCCTGTCAATTCCGCTTGAGCGATACACGCTTTGTTACAATTCAATCGACAATGTTATCGGTTTAGTTTTAAATGTTCCGATGTATGCGGATATACGCGGGTAACTTATGTTGTTATTAAAATTTTCGAATTACAAACCAATGTAATAAATGTCACCAGCAGACGCAACGCTATAACTCTAGCTGGTGACGTACTGGGTAGGGAACTAAACGCGAAACCAACATCTCCGCGCAAACTCAATACATAATATAATGCTCGACGCGTTACATAACGTATACATATACGACCCTTCTATATTATACCCTTGCCTATATACTATATACCCCTTCAATTATTTCTAACTCAGCTGTATACTCATGGCCCATGGGCAAGATTTACATTTCTGTATAGCTCCCATTAAATTATACGTGGTATATATTGCGCTTCTTTTCACGCATTGCGTTCGAATTAGGTGTATTTATGACACGTCGATCGGTACATCGTGATATTACAATATACGCACTACAAAACCCAAAATAAAGTAGCAATTAATGCGAAGGACTGATAACTGCACCTTATGTTGTACTTCTCAATCTATACAAATAAAAATAATCATATTTCATAAACTATATAGAATTATACGTAATCTTATTCCAGGATCTACTATTTTTAGGATAACGGCACATAATTTCAGTCAATCAAATAATATACATATAGAAAATCAATTTTATTCTGGTACGAAAATAGCCAGTTCTTCCATAATATGCATTATTCTAGCATTTGTATGTACACGAATATAGATAATAATATATTTTGGATGAAAACTATGTTTATATTGATCCATGTTTATACGAACCTACCCCTGTAAAAATGTAATAATGATCCTTCGAATAAAAGAAAACAGTGTCATTAGATAAAAAACGCCTTTTTTGCGAGGAAGTTGATCGTAGCAGTTTCGCATCATACAACATTATAGCGAAATTATAACTTATCGCTCGTAATATATTATCTGCGCGGCAAATGTCCAATTTCAAAGTCCCTCAACTCGCCTGAAGTTTGTAGTATGATCGGTATGTAAAGGTGAAATACGCAGGCAAATACATGAGAAGTCACGGGTGTCTCGCGCATCGTATATAGCAGACGAATTCCTAAAGTGATAATCGCCATTTCGGAAATGTGTAATTTCATCGATCAACGTTTAAGGATCTGTGTTAGAAATAAGTCATGAGTGGAAATATGAATATCTCCAATCTATCTTACAAGGAACTGCAGGCCTTGGCTCTGCGGTACAGAGTGCCGGGTAACATCAAGGTAATTTATGATACAATTATCCACATCTTACATGCTTACGCAATAATGAATATGGGGCACATGGTTTTTGGCGACAGTTGAATCGCTACGTTATAATTGCGTGAAAAAAATTTTCAATAAATTATTGTTACCATACACATGTGATGTGACCGTCGTACCGTTGCCTGCGATGTTGCAGAAACAGCTTCTAGTCGAAGTCCTGCAAGCCGCGAGGTGTGGAAACGAGCAAGAAGTCGACAAATTGCTGGCCGATTTGCGACAAAATCGAAAAAAAAGAATACGCAAAGGAAAACCTACTAAATTGACGATGAGTCTGGCTTCAACGCCTATTCACAGCCCCAATTATGACATGGCCGATGATTATTACGCCGCTCAACATCGTCTGCCTTATCAATGGGTAAAATTCGATCATAAATTCATTGTCCTAAGAATAAACCGGAACTTTTCATCTCAATAATTGACGAAAATCATTTTACACGCACGGTGTTGCAGGCGTATCACTCCTATCGTGTAGATCGATTTCTAACGATCAAACCTTACCCGTTTACCATTATCGAAAGTAACTATATCGTCGGCTCGGTTGTTCTAAACTATAGAGAATGATGGCGTACTACAATCATACTCATATGTGCAAAATTTGTTTTCTCCCATAAACATCGCACTAGTGTTAGAAATCCGAACTTCGCGTGCGCCTGATACAAGCAACCCAACGTACACGATGGATTACAGCTGATTAGAATATTTTTAAATTATAAATTCGAAAAATGATTCTTATTATCAATAAGACGGAAACAAATCACATCCACGTCTTTTATTTCAGATAGAAATCAGGTTTCAGTTTCACGTTCAAGAATTTTACCACCCGTACGTGCAGTAGATATATTTTTATAGGGTATAATAAGGTTTAGGAAACTGAAGAAACTTTATAGGAAACTGAAGCGACTTATCCTTATTTTTGCTCAATCCTACTTTTCATTTACCGGTCAGGTTGGAGCAGAAGAAGAGATACCAAGCCGGCAATTAGACGAATCAAATCGGGTACCTCAGTATGAAGAATTTCGTCAATTTTTACTCCGCCGTATACAAAGAGACTATCAAACATTTAACCCAAACAATAATTACGAGAAGGTTGAATCCGTCGATTCCGGGGGCATAATGGACCTCCGAAACGATCAAGGAGATTCGATCAGATTCGATACCCATACTGCGGTTGGAGTAAGGTCGAATAGCATAGTCCCCGTTAGCAGTATGGAAACCGTTCAATCGTACTCTGAACAAATCGCGCACAACCCAACGGCGTTTGATTACCAAATTTTAGAAGATTCAAACGGAAATGGCAATGCCTCAATCCTACTTAGGCGAATGCTTCAGGCACCTGTTGGCGCCGATTTAGGAGAAATCGCGAGTCCGGAGTTGGGATCGAACTGTAGAATTTGGGGGACTGAGCAGTATCAAAGCCAAAATAATTTACTCGACAATTCTGATACTCTGTCCGCAAACTCTGACGTCAATGGAAACGATGACAACTGCAACTGGCCCGTTGGAACCGAGTATTATCGATTCGTGAACAACGTTAGGGACCAGTTGATCTTCAACGCGGGAAATATACCTGGCAATAAGCCGATTTGCGATCAACCAGCTGTCGCGGGTCAATTCTGCAGCGTACTTACGGACAATATTCCGGGACAGTATAACCAGCTGATGTCGGATATACAGCAACAGCAGGGGCAACAGCAGTGGGAAACTGCCGGTCAGTTCGACGGCGACGTGTTGAATTATCAAAAGGCCAAGAATCAATTAGACTCGAAGATATTTCCCGTTGAATCAAATTCTTACTACGATGGAATCGGCGCCGCGAATTACGCAACTCCAAGAATTATGGAGAGTGATCCTTTGCAGCAACAATATGTCAATGAGGATGGATCGACTGCGGGTTATTCGGTTAATCAAAACGGATTTGAAGGGAACAACAGTTCTGCCTCAGCCCCGTCGCGATCGGAGATGAAATTCTATCAAAACTTGAACAACGATCGTACGGAACGATCCAATAATCCAATACCGGACGCGTACTCTTCGCTCGAAAATTCCGCACGGCAAATGAACGACCCGAACAATTACACTTTGGTCAGACCCAACAGTCAGTCAACTAATTATTACGCGTCTGGTGAAGCGATGCAACAAGCACCCGGTTTCGTACCGCCGATGCAACATCTCGCGTTCTCTAATTGTGAGCAAATGCAGGGGCCTCCTCCGGCCCATAATGGATACGTTGAAACTCTCGGATGCACATCGCAGCCCCCGGAATTAGTCGAGGAATTTAATAGATCGAGTATCTTTGGCCAATATCACAACATGATTCACAAAGGTCGTCCGTTGGTGGATGAAAGTCAACAGTTGCATCAGCACGGGGATCGAGATGCGATTAGGAGGGAGGAAGCTGAAGGTGAAACGGAGGCTCACGATCAGAACAAAACGAGTATCGGTAATACGTCGACCTCGCAATCTGATAGTACGATGAGTTTGGAACCTTTTTGGCCCCAGAAATCGCTCGTCAAAAATACAGCGGACAATTGCTTGGAGAACATTCTGAATTTGAACACTTACGGTTTCGTTGATTACTCGAAAATCAATCAGACTTCCTGCGTCTATTGTTATTCCGCCCCGATCGTCACACAAAAATTGCATTCGGGGAGTTCTCCCTGTTCACAGAAGAAACGATTCATAGCTGAGTTTAGACAGCATACATTTTCGCCTTACTGGTTATTGTACAACGACGCCAGCACCGGTATGCACATGTTGAGACACGTCAGGGATGTTGATGAAGCTGAAGAACCCGTCCTTGAGCATCAAAACGACGAAATAATCGACGCGTCTGTAGGCGGAATTGCCGATATCGCTCTCGATTTGGGAAATACGCCGGATAACTTGCAGATGGAAGATATACACGATTCGGAATTTCGGCTAGACGAAACACCGCAATTGAATTCCGTAGTCGCGGTGCCGATCATAGACGCCGATCAATCTCACGGCAGAGAAATATCTTCGTTTGATTCAATCGACCGACTGGATATCAAATTTAATGGTGTTACCTGCGCGAATAGTCATAACGATCGAGCCGAAACCGCAGAGTCCTCGACTAATTCGAACGTGGAAAACGTAAGCTGCTTTAAATACACCCTGATAATCTGTTGAGATTTAGATCGATTATACCTGTAGTTTGATGTTAGGATGTACTAGATCAAATTCCATATTATAGATAAATCATTTCCCTTCAACAGATGAGCCAGAAGGATCAAGTTCACGATGAGAATTACAGCGCCACAGGAATCATAGAATTTTCCGAAAGCCCGCCGACAGATATCCAGCAGTTATAGTCATCTCAACTAATCTTAGTCATAAAGTGCCAAATACTCAATGATTGAGTGGAAAAAGGAAAACGCTTTCGCAATCAACGATCCTGCCTAATGCAATAACCAGATATATTAAGATGTATGATATACAAAGAATATACTCATTTCTTTATTTTTTTTCTGTTTGGTATAATACTGTTTTTCGAATACAAACTCGAGTACAAAGCCAGAGTACAAATGCCCTTTGAAGATAGTAAATATAGGATATATAAATTCTAATTACGAGTATAGCATTAATTTATTTTCTTTTTTTCCGACAGACTTAGAATTTATTCTAAACAAGTCGAATTCTTCGTTTGAAATTATCGTTCTTTTCAAACTATATTGATTATAATTTATTCGCAGACTCATATGACTTATAATTCGTAACTTCCGCGTGATGCGACGTACAGAATTATAATTAATACCTCAAGGATATGTGCAGTGGCTATAATAATATTAAAATACCCACAGTTTTATAACTATAATCCTTATTTGATCTGATCGTAATCTAAAGCTCAAAAATTTTGTTTTTTCTATAATAATCAAGCCTATGT
This sequence comes from Tenthredo livida, assembly GCA_963992785.1. Taxonomy (NCBI): domain Eukaryota; kingdom Metazoa; phylum Arthropoda; class Insecta; order Hymenoptera; family Tenthredinidae; genus Tenthredo; species Tenthredo livida. The sequence continues at coordinate 32,863,301 of OZ023068.1, forward strand.
GATATGAAAAAGGTGATACCTGAACTGATATAGTTATAGGTGGTACAAAATTTATCCAAACTATATCCATAAATTTATATACCTAACGGTCCTTTAATGTATATTCGATAAGAGAGTATAACTTGTAGTTTTTCAACTTAAGGATGAATAAAAATATATCGCTTTACATAAATTTTGGAAAATTTTCAATAACACCGATATACCTACCTAGTAAATCCCATATCAGTTTGTAATGTTATTTATTAATTTATAAGCAGGCACACAGCATGATATAGGGAATCTCGCGTGATCGGTTTGAGCCAAATCTTTCGTTATAGAATCGAAAAGAAACTTGCCTGGAATTCCCTCAGCTTTGAACTGGGCTCTCACATAGTTGATCATCCGAGATGTCACAGATTCTCGCCTGCGAGATTTAAACGTAATTTCGCTGTCGGGAGTTCCTCTTGAACTCCCTGCTCTGCTCGAAGATCCTCCTGGTGTCACAGAAACGGAATACATTTCGAAAACTTTAAATTTGACACACTGCAGTTACTTTGCTCCGTTTCTATTCACGCCTATCAGCTATGTAATATAAATGTGTTTCTAAAATGATTACACTTATAATCTGATGTTCATAACGAAATTACTATACTATTAGTTATATTAATTCCGTAGCGCTATGCACGAACAAATAAGACAGACTGACTGAATTCCGGTGGAATACATTGCGCTAAAACCTGCAGCTAGTAGGTATAGGTATTATACCTCTATCTAACTCCCTCAGCAATTAAAATCACGTATGTATTCCTACATACATACATACATGTATGTGAAGGGTATGCACACGTGATTATATACACAACTATATATTATACACACACACACACAGATCTTTTCATTCGTGGGTCTGTGCACATCCCCACACAACGATGCATTCACCCTCGCGAGTTAATGAGATCCTTCAAACGTGGGACTAATTATCTCGCTCGTGTTCTTCACGACGTGTGCTACTATTACGTAGCATGTAAATAAGATTTTACTGTTTTTGTTTCTTGCGTTTTTAATTAAAAAAAAAATCTAAAATTTAAACGGACGAGAGAAACACGCATTTATACCTATAATGTAAGTATACTGCAGTCATCGATGCATATAATTTAGAGTATTTAAATAACGCGCAGCGTAATGGTAAGATAGGAAAGTGACGTACATGCATTTTCAAATATTGGGTAGTCTTCTTCCTATAATTGCATCAGAACCCACAGTCGTGCATATTTTAAATTCAAATTTTCAATTACCGCGCCTGATTACACGCAACTCGCAGAGCATGATGAGTATCCAAGTACATGGTGGCGCCATCCGGATATCCGATAGTAAACTAATTTACACACTACTAGTGTATGAACACTCTAGCGTATGAATCGTGAATAACCAGAAACATGCGCATACTACCAGCATATCTAGCAGGCGATTTTTTTCTACCCCGTCAAAACAAGGCAAGGATCAGTTGGAGAGAAAGAAAAAATAAAAATTCCTAACGTATTACAAATAGTAGTTTGAATAAATTTCATATCAAAATAACATCGGAGAGAGTCTATAACGTCTATTAATTATAATATTATCAATGTTTTACTTTTTTATAAACGCTAAACAATACTAGACTAGTAGATGCAGATTCATGCTGCAGTAATAGATAACTGTCATAATAAAACAATAACAATGAGGTGTATTTTAATATTCGATCATTTAAACGATGTGTTGTTTACAAAATGCAACAAAAAATTTGCTCTACATATACAAAAACTTGCTAAAATACAGGGATTCATACCCGAGGATAAGGTAAGTTTAGATAATTTAATTAACAGATATTTATAACTTTAAATTTTCCTTCGATTATTTTTTATTCTTATTCGCGTTTATACATCATCGTCAATTCACAGTCGTCAGTTCCTTCATAAATAATTTCTGATATTATTTTTGAAGGATCCAACAGACGGCACTAACAAACTAAGCCCAAATACAATCATACAACTATTCGCTCCCATTGTAACATCTCAACGTGTAATGGCTTGTCAATTTGGCAACTCTTATACATCAGTTCAGTGCCAGGATGGCACCAATATGGTATTTGACGATTTTATGGGATACATGTTCGTCCATATCGCTAACACTGACACTACGTTGATGAAGAGAACTTTGGGGGTCTGCGTTTCTATCGTTAGACATCTGTGCGGTCCTGATGTAGCTCTGTGAGTAAACAGACGCAGACTTGATATCCAAGTCTTTAACAGAATCAGTTTTCTGCTGAAATTAGTCCTCAGGATTCTTAGGATCGGTATAATCGTTCAATTCAATCAATTCAGATTAAAATGGAACAAACAAAGAGTATCTCTTGTATCATCCCTGCTCGATGCCTGGATAACTCTGCGGGGATCTGAGCAGAGTTTGCTGGTTGAAGCGGTGGAGCAACTGTCTGTTAATCCAGATCTAGCATCGGCGACTTTAAGGGCGCTGCACGACGCGACTGACAAACTGAAAACACAGTCGGAATTCATCAACGTTCATGCTTTGGTCTTGGTGGAGAATAAATTCTTGTCTTTATACTCGAGCAAAAATTCGCAGGACCTAAGCGCGTCGGATATTTTACTGATGATGCTGCTTTGTTGGGTCGCAGGAGATAAGGGGAAATCAACGGAGGATGAAGACAATTTTGATGACGATTTTTTGTCACCTGAAAGCAGCATGACCGACGACGGAGCTAGGGAATTAAATGTTACAGGGAAATTGGCTAATCCTACGTGCAGAGACATCACAAATTTATTTGGTAACTCTTTCTCTTTTATAGATTAGGATTTCCGCTCGGTTTTGGCATCTGGCGCTTTGGAACTCACCGAAAATTTTATCGAAATGAATTTGGTAAATTTTGTTTCTTGTGCTGTAGGCGATTCGAGAGATTCATCCATAAGCGAAGGGTTGTATACGTTCGCCGAAGACGGTTTATACAGCCAGCTAGTATTACTTGGATCTGGTCATAACTATACAGCGAATGCAGTACACATTAGAGAATTAGCGGATGGGATAAATTTAGTTATAATAATAGAGGCGAGCAATTTATCAACTTCTTCGGGGCTTTACGACACTTTTTATTATTTAAATACCATAAATAATCTACAATTACAAAAAGACATCGACGAGCTTAAGCCAGCGTTTGATAACTTGGATACAGCGATAAAAAAGTCTATAGATGGTATTAAAAAGAATAGAAATCACATAAACAACGACATTGATATGTGTCAGAGGAGATTGCAGGTGAAATGGGAATTTATAAGAAAAAAATACATAGAATTATTGAAGTCCCGAGATCCAGAGTGTATTCTAAGGATCGAATCAAGCACTTCTGGGTTTACCGACACCATGAAAGAACTGCTACAGCTCACATGTTTCGATAAAAATTTTCTCAAACAAGGAATCGACGTGATTATTACTGTGAGCAAATTAGTAAGACAGAAATTAAACGACTTTAGCAATTTTTTAAAAGTCAAAGCCCTCAAAAACTTCACTCTTGGATCATATCCTTTAACAACTTCGTTCTTACCATATTTTATATACAGTATTATTGTTTAACCATTTTATTCTATCCTTAATAATATTTCATTCACGAGAACTTCCCTAACAATCAACAAATATCTTGAAGAATTTCCGGGACTTGTACACTTTATATACATAGACAGGACGACGCATCGACTCACTGCGCCAACTCTTGATTTCACTAGTCCAGAAACTTTGGCTCTTACCAATAAAAAGGTACGCCAGAATCTTTCTCGTTTTCAAATCATGTCTTAGCATTTAGCATTTACTATCGATTTACTTCTATCTTGCAGATATGGGCAATGGTCGATACTGGCAGAGCTCACCTACAAGAGGGTCACTTATCTGTTATGTGGAAGGATACAACGTTCAATTACGCATATTTTCTGTGGTTCGAAGACAATTCGGTAATTCAGAAATGAGCCATAACTCGTTTCCCCGGACTACTTTGCTACCAATATTCATCGTAACTTGTTTTCAGGGATCACCGCTCAAGTGTAAAATCTACCCGAATCATTTGATGAAGAATCTTCCTCCTCCTGGTATTTTCTGCGGGGATTACTACAGGTGTTTATTTATTGCTTTGTTCTATTCTGTTAGGGAATACATATTTAGAAGAGAGATTCATTCCTTATTGATTGATTGATTATGGAGACAATAATCTGTTGATATATTATTTCAGGAAACTTGTGAAAATATGTTTTCCAAAGCTATCTTTGAACAAGATTAGAATCTACGAATTATACTGCGTACATTTGGGACTGGCTACTTCTTCATGTGTATTGGAACATTCCAGAAGACTTGCAGCAACTATATGGGAAGTTACTGGTGTTCCAAACAACCCCATTGATATACTGTAGAAAATTTTTTTAATCATGAATACGATGTACTAAATATGTGCTGAATTGGTTCGGGCATACATACAAGCGGTGGCTAAGAAAATAACTAGTCTTATTTCGGTGGGAGGGATAAAATTTGTTATTATCAATTGGTACCCGGAAATGTGTTCATTTTGTTATAGCTGCTTAGTTATTATTTAATCTTTAATTTTTGTCAAGAAATATGCTGCTATAGAGTGGATTTTCTTTTTTTTATGATATATTTTTAGCCACTCTAATATCATTTTATTGATATACCGACAATCTGCAACGGTTGCGAGTGATATTCCATTGTAAGAGGAATAATTTTATACAAAAGAAAAGAAATTTTCGGATCATAGTTCGTAGATGTGCGAACTGTAGCTATACAGGGTGAACTCCTAATGTCCGTTTGCTAAGTGTCGAAATCTGCAATTGTTTCCAATTGAGGAATTGGTAGCGACTAAAACGATTACCGATTCCGACTGTTAGCGGATGGACGTAGGAATTCACCCTGTATACACATATATACGTATACATTCCGTATTAATACAGTATTTTAAAAACGACAATGTTTTAATCGCTATTATACTGCACGTATTGTGCGATATACAAATTAACGTTATTACGCCTTCGTATTTTTTTGCTTTTATTGTATATTGTTTGATATTCTATGTTTTATTTGATGTACTTATATAAATCCAATTGCCAGGGAATTGGGTGATGTGAATGTCGCTATATAGTTTTATGGTATTTTTTTTCTGCAAACTGGCGATTGTAAATTTGATTATTATTGAATACCATTATTATTGAATTTAAATATCTGTAATTTCACCGGCCTGACGTAAAATAATATGTTATACCAATATACATATTCGTATTTAATTGAGTGAGATTAGGTTGAAGAAATTGTGAAAACAATGCATCTTTAAGATATTTAAACAATATGATGTATTTCAGCCTTTAGTTTGAAGATGCTAATAGATAAATACCTAAATACGATTTAATTCTAATTCTAATAAGGTATTTGTCTCCGAATAAAGTAAATATCTCAAAGTACAACAATGAATTACGTATACGCGACGAATATAGTACCCTGTGCGAAAGTATGAGGATAGATTTTATTACCTTTTGACATTTTTTGAAGAATTAAGCACTAGTACAACAGTAATGATTAATAAAAATTGTTGAAATCACAGTAGTTTAATATTACGTTGAATAAATTTAGTCGTACTCGTATTATAATAATGCTATGAAAATTTCGAGACATAAAGTAAGAAAAATACATTATTTTATTTTATTCATATTTTTTGTTCGTTATTCTCAATAAGCAAAGACAAATTGTTAATTAATTCAATCAAGTCAATAATAATAATACATACTAGGTGTATATTATACATATATATATATATATATATATAAGCAGTAAAACATTTATTTTATGTATATAACATGAATTTAAACATAGATATGTAACCCGTTTATGTATTTATTTATTTATTCAGAAGATATAACATAGAGTAAAAGAAAGAAAAAAAAGGAAATTAAGTTTTTGTTTCAAATTTAATCAAACAACATATCACGTATCCACAATGGTATAAGATTAGTTTTTTGCGTACAGATATAAGTATGATAATATTATCGTAAATATAAGAAAAAATATAGGTAATTAAAGTTATACTAACGACTAACGATACAGATTGTACTTTAAGCTAGTTAAGCCCATTACATACTGAACATAAAGAATATTCAATCTGAATTTAAACAATAATACGATGAATTTTTTATCAAGCGTTTCTTTCATTGTTACGCTAGACGCTGAAAAATATTGTTGTACTTAAAAGTGCGCTGTTTAGTATAGCTTCTTTTTATTGAAATACATAATATACGAAACTGGATTATCTGCGAATATCCATAATTTTCATCTTATTTTTGGTTCATTAGATTGCGTTTCGTCGAGTTTGTACATAGAATTGGAAAAAAAATTCTTTAATATTACTCTCTCATCTCTGATGCACCTTTTTTATAAATACGAAAATTTAAACAGTTCCCATGTTACATATATCACATCCAAGCAGGTTCAATTAGGACAGCGCTTGATTAAATAATGAGTAAGATTAAATTTCGAAATTTATACAATCGCGCGAGTTATTGAGGTGTTCAAAATCAACGCAAACAGATTCAGTAACTATAAACAGATAATGTTATCTCTTACAGCTAAACGAAAGCTTCGTTCATGGTGTGGGTGAAGAAATTAATCTGATTCTGAGACGACGACGGATATTCGTCAAAGATTTCAGTCTTAACTTTCGTCATAAAATCCTCATATACATTATCTTTTTATTCTCGATTTAAATCTTTACCATCGTCTACTTAGTCAACGCTTACATAATTCTATACAACATTTGTGCTCGGATATTTTATACGTAACATGGCTTAAATATCTCTTTTATGGTAATCGTACATCGCTCAATACTCCTGCGAATCTGAACGAGAGTCTGAAGATCGGATCGGATTAACATCATTAGATTTACGTGCTGCTTGACTATAGGATATTGGAGTAACAGGAAATTCCAACTTCGCAACAACCTTTGGTTTTTCTTGCTCAGCCGACTGGCTAGGCGTCGAGAATCTGTCGGGACCAGTCCTCGCTTTACCTCGTCGTGCTTTTTTAGATCCAAAACTTGAGTCTGACGAATCCGTCCGGTTTGCTGACCCGCGGTTGTATCCCCGCCCAACACCACCGCTCGGAAGTGTTTCATTGTGACCATCTGATCGTGTATCGCATACGATCTCAGGACTGGAGCTTGACTCTTTGGATTGAGATCGTTTGTCTCTGTTTGGTGTGTTTTCCGTAATATCCATCTTCATAACTTCTACTACAGCTGCAAATGGATCATGAACGCCGCTTGTATTTGGTTTAGAAGTTTCAACTTCCAATTTATCCTTAGCACCAACTTGATTCAGGTTTCTTGGACTCACGTTCACATTTTTTTGTGCTTGAATTGCGAGATTTCTCTGCTTGTTGGAGTACGACGGCTGCCTCTGTACATACATTACAATTAAAATACAATCAGATTTCGTGAAAAAAATATAAAATGAGAAGATCGGTTGATTCGAAGTTACCTGTATCGTGGATTGACTCCTCACGGGCGGACTATCATCATTGAATATGTCGATTAATTCATTCCTCAATCTAATGGTAGAGATCTTAGTTTCTTCTTTCTTCTTCTCTCTTTCATAGTCGTTTTTCTCTCTCTGAGAGTTGATCTTGACAACATAAGTCGATTCTTGTTCCCCTGATCTGTCCATCAACTTTTTGGCCAGTATCTTAGTTTGCAATTCACGGACTTGTTTCTCCAAAGCGGCAACTTCACGGTCCGAAGCTGTTAGCTTTGGGATCATATCGTCCAGGTGACGCTCGGCTGCTTTTTGAATACAAGTAACTAGTTCTGTTCCAGGCGTCTTTGACAAGTCTAAACTGCAAGAATAGTTTTCTGTTAATTTCAAACCCTCAATTTTCGCCAACAAATACATACTTCAACGATTTTATGATTTTTGTAAAAGCTTCGGGTTCAGACAACGATCTTTGCAGGGGTGTTGGTTTGTAGTCGGACCCATCCGGCCGAGACGAATCGTCACCTAAATTGTTTATTCGCAACGGAATTGGCTCAAAGACACTGAAAGAATGAACAATTGTAAATACCGGATACATCGTATGTAAAAAAAGTGTATATATGGTCCTCTGAATCTCACCCGTTATTATATCGAAGAAAAACGTGTCTGAATTTATGGGTTCCGCCTCGATTTGATACGGATGTGTTTAGAAGGCACATTGTAAAGAATTGATGATTTTTAGAGGTTGTATTGAAAAGAGAAGAGCTCAGTTCTTTGTGGAGAATTTTATCCTGCAAAGTAGGTGTCAGCGATTCATTTTTCCTGAAACGAAACCATCCCACAATGTGTTTGCTCTTGTCACGAATGAATTCTTTAAGTCTTTCCTTGTCCACCTGGCCGACCCCGTTGCAAAGCCAATTTGTCGTAGGGCATGTGATGATCGTGCTGATGTCTGAAAATTGATAGTTCTCTTCTGTTTTTTACTTTGCGTTAATTTACTTGGTGAACGAGTGAATTCGATTAGTGAAAACAAACGCGTTTAGTTAAAGGCATAATAATACGCAATGAGTGACTTACCGACGTGTGTTTGTATGTGTTCTACCTGTCTGTCAGAATCTGTGACATTTTTAGTGACAAATACGACGACTTCGCCGACCAGAAATCCGATCTAAAATAATAATAAATATGCGCTAATGTGTCTGTAGTCAATGCGTTGCTGAGGGAATGAAAATGACGTTTTAGTTTGGCGAAATGTCATTTCGGATAAGGTTATGTTACACGGTTTGGTAGTATCCGGGATTTTCAAAACCCTTAGAATTCGTTTGTGCGACATGCGTCGGTCTGTATTTTTCAAATAAATAAATTACGAATATTAGACGTTACCTGATCACCGAAACTTCGCACATTTTCGTATAAAAGCAAAGAGAGGGCTGCCCCTGACACCGTGACAAGCGAACCGTTCTCTGCCATGTTTGAAGGACGCTTACTGCTACATATTTTTTTTACACTCAAGTCAGCGTGGCTTGCGCGCACGCGTTTTTTGGACTTTCAAAATTACAGAGAATTTTTAATAACTCTTTAAACCACTGGTGCTATATAGAGTATAGCGATCGACCAGGTTGCCAGAAAAAACGAATTGCCTGTCGTCGGATACACGGAAAGATAATTGAAAAAAGAATTACTGCCCTGGCGGGGATTTGAACCCCGGTTTTCCAGTATGGTAATAGGACGTAATTACCGCTATACTACCGAGGGCTTGCGCAATGCAGAGCAAAATAGTAGTTTACTTTACACCTGCTACGAAAATGCCTCTTTGCGACCTCTTGAGCGGGCGTAAAGCAGGACTTTTCGGCCATCGGGCGGAAAAGTCTTTTCCGCCTGCTAAAAGCGGGAAGCGAAAAGTACTCAACGAATGACAGCCAATTGTTAATTCTATATAGCTTCACTCTGATGAGATGATGAAAGATGAAAGAAAAAAAGAAAAAAGTCTGCCCCGGCGGGGATTTGAACCCCGGTTTTCCAGATTGTTAATAGTTGGACGTAATTACCGCTATACTACCAAGGGCTTACTGTTCGCAGAGCAAAATTAGTATATTACGCATCTATAGGAAGGGAAAATGGGCTATGCCGAACTGTGTATGAGATTGACACCCGAGCCGAAGACGAGGGTGGCAAAAACGCAGTTTGAGATGGCCTTTTCCACTCCTGTGTGACGATGCTATTTTTCACCACCCCCTGGCATCGGAAAGTACGACTTCCCGCTCACGCGAGGGGCCGAAAGTCGTACCTACCGTGCAGGTGTGGTGAAAAATACTTAATGAATCACAGCCAATTGTTAACTATATATAGCTTCCCTCTGATAAGATGATCAAAGAGTAAACAAAAAAATAAAAAAGTCTGCCCTGGCGGGGATTTGAACCCCGGTTTTCCAGACTGGTAATAGGACGTAATTACCGCTATACTACCAAGGGCTTGCAATATACGGAGCGAAAAATACTGGCTTTGAAGTGGGCTTGGTGTTGCAAAAGGTATCTGTAATACCGAGTGGAATTCACAGTTTCATGTAGCAACGATCAGCTGACTCGTGGGGTAAATTCAGATTGATAATATAAGCTGCGTTAACAAAAGATAGAAGAGCTCCGAATGCTCGGAGATATATATACCGAACGTAGCTATAGTAGGGATCTTAGATACTCGCAGCCACATTGTTTTCGTGCACCTGTTATTTCTCCACTTTATGGAGAAAAAACCATTTTCCGTACCCTCAACTCACGCGGTTCCAGAAGAAATAAATTTCTAACAGGATGAGTGTATATGAATACGAGTCCTCATGCAGTATATCAGTTCAATATTGGAAATTGATTCTTCTTTCATCGCGCGCTTGATCGCAGAAAATTTATTGCACATGACGTAACGTGCTTGCTTCAAAATAAGATGACCCGCTTCGGCGCGCTTCGGGGTTTTGGGCGATTCGATCAACGTGCTGCCCTCTGTGTGGGCGTAGTTGGAAACAAGAAGTCATAGTCAGCACAGCTGCTTTCCTTTTAATGCGTTCTGACTTATCGGCATGGTTCGTCTTATTTGTGCTAAAAAGTACAAGCAATGATCATTCGATAATCGATTATCGTATCTTCTAACGAGGGTGAAGACGATCGCCAGATACACAAAGGGAAGGGGTCCCACCACCCATAATTTATAGTTCGTGATTATTATCAGTAACTTTCGGCTTGGAGTAGCAACGGGTACGCGATTTGCTTTCCAACGGGGTTCTCTAAACGTGAGTATGTAGTATCAAATCTGAGTTCGCGATTCCAACAACTTTTTACTGGCTAATCGAGGGCCCAATCAATTATTGTGTTAGAATCAGTGAAATCGGTTCGCGGGTTAGCCGGGATTAATATCTGATAAAGTCAATCGGGCGAGTCATTTACATTTTTGGTGTTTTTTTTCTCATCGCCATAGTTTCATTTCGCCGGGAATAGTGAAAAAACCTCAGCTCCGCCGTATAAAAATCCGATACAAGTAATTCGATCGTAATTTTCGACGCCTACTTGTTGGCGGCCATTGTCTAGGCTTGACTTGGCGTCGGGGGGTTTTATCTACATATTGGCATTTTTTCTCGTCGTCATAAAATCGCGAATAATTTTCGCGAAAATCGACGAAAATCCTGTACAAGTAGTGAATTCGTAATCTTTGCGTCTCATTTCGGCGGCAACACGACCCTGTCTTGTCGGCCATTGGCTCGACTTGGGGGTCGAAGCGCCGCGACGCGTTTTCGTACAACTATCGAGGTAAATATTGACCTATATATCGACATTCGAACGGATTGACGGTTAACGATCATCGCGTTATCAATCTTCATTATTTCTCTACCTATAATTTCAGTGGTTAGTTTTCTGTGTATACATATGCCAGATGGATGTATACGTAAAGATACGTAAAAGTGTCGATTAGTGTGGTGCGGTAAGAATATCATCCGAGTGAAAATGCTTTCCGAAAGTATACCTTCTTTAACATAGAGGGCAGCAAGTGGCAACGCCTGCCATGACGCCATCTCCCGGTGGCTTGACGAACCTTTATCTCATTATTAGAATACATTCGAATTATTTGACACGTTCAATTCCAGTCATGGCATACTTATCATTTTTCAACTTTATGTACTTATATTTATCTCATGGGTTCGGTAAAAAGTATTGAGAGTCCCTGAGTGTATATCGCAATGTGGAATAGATCATATGCAATTGATGCAATGCTACAGTGGGTCGAGTCTTATTTAAATTTTAATAAAATTAAATTCGTACACATAGTTCGAAGTATGTTTGTCTTTAAATTTCACCTATAGTATGATATTCATACATATATAATCCAGAGTGCACTTGTGTATAAAATTCATCGATGGTATGAAAATTCATACGTATAATCCAAAGTGCATTTGTGTATAAAATTCGTCGAAAGTATGGAATTCATACATATAATACGATCCTATCAAACCCCTATCAAACCCACGATAATACGATATTAAATAGGCATATATGTTTATTTCACCCGCACCAATCAAGTGTATCCTCCCACACCCTGCCCCCTGCCCCCCGCTCCAAGATTACTTCTCCAAAGGATTACGTTTCGAGGTCCACGTCTTGTAATTCCAACTCTTATCCCTCACCGTACATCCGCGGAGATCGACGATGGTGAGTCTCGCATGCAATGAAATATTCCTCGGTTAATTTGCTGATCTTACGCTGTGATTTATCATTAGCGTCGGCAGAAAGACCGTTGTATATATCTACACACTTTACTGTATCTCTTTCTCTATTTTCTCTATCGCGTAGCGTGACGGTTACATAATTTATTTCGCATACGTATGTATGTATATATTGTTTATGTTTCGTATTTTTTCATTATTAGATCGCGTTTGCCAGAATTTTGAAAAATAATTTTCTGCCTTACCTTTTGTCAGAAATGCGATTATTGTAAAGTTTCCCAAGCACTAGTGCGTGGCAAGCTCCACAAAATAGTTCATTACGATACGAGTGGGGTAAAACTTTTTCTGACGAGTGTTGCGATCACACGAGATAAGGAGAAGTTTTTCCGTCTCGTGTGGTACAAAATTTTACTTGATAGGGTCTGAAAATGGGGATTTTCCCCACGCGAAGCGTAGGTAAAACGTCAATTATCACACTGCGTGAAGTAAATTGCGTTTTTGACTAAAAGTAGGGCAGAAAATTACTTCATGACTCTGTGAGTCACGCACCCGCCCTCGGCTCGTCATGAGGTAGTACTTCTGTCCGCGCCCTTGCAATACAAATAACTAGTTTCCAGTCCCCATAATTTGCAACACATACAATGTATTAAATTCGCATTTCGAAAGGTAATCCCCCCCCATGGTAATTTCTTCTAATTTCACCTTATTGTGATACTTATTTGAACCTTTAATCAATTCCATACAAAAGCAAACGAATAGGATCTCGTGACTTAATCCGTTCTTTCCCTACAGGCTACAGCTGCATCTACACAAAACATGGAATTGTAAGTTTTCACCACGGTGTGATTGACGAGAACTATGTATGTGTTGGTGTGAATGTCTAGGTTTTGCTCGGTTTCAAATTGAACGACGGATACCAACGAAAGTAGAATTTCGCGTGCGTTAATACAGGGGGTGTGTGTGCTTGAGTGCGGAACGCGTGCGGTTACAGAATATTCTCCGCGTTCGTGGATCTTGCGGGATTGAGGCGTAGGGCAGGCAGGTCGCGATAATTTAAGAACGTCGTATTATTTCTACTTTTTCACAGCGTCAAATGATTCGCACGAGTTGGCACCAAAAATCATCAGAAACTCATCTCTTTCACGAATGAAATTCATTATAAATAATCGGATCATTTCGCTCAGTAGTTCTACATTTCATTTGTCAATAGAACTAATACTAGTTTTCAAATTCACCTAATCGTATAATCGTTGTGTAATTAATCGCGTATATATACCACGTGGTGCCAATCTCGATTGAATCATTTGAATGGGCAAAACGCTTCGCTGCATTTCTGTGCCTACGTGGGGGTACAGAGATCAGGGATGCTGCGCTCGACGAGGACGCCGACCGTCACGCTACCAAACTCTCTGCTTTTTGGATGCTCTTTTTTTCCTATTTATTTCCTGTTCGAGGAATCGAACTTAAAGTTGTTTTTTTTTGCTCTCTTATAATTCTGATGTTATTATCATGATTGGAAAACTAATAATTTTTTTCGAACACTTCTACCTTACCAACATTTTTGTCGGTAAGAAAGTAGATCTCTCGAATGGTAATAATCCTAATTACCGGTCCAATCTTATTCCCAGCTTCACGGGGCTACCGCAAAGGGGCAGCACGCCTACCTTTCGGCATCTAAAACGACGGCGTGATATGTAATCTAAGCGCGGGACTTTTCCGAGCAGCTAGATATATCTAGACAACAGAATAATGCAAATGAATTATGTACCATTTTATTTTCATTGCATCGCTAATTCCTGAAAAATAAGGTCTTCATATTTTCGGCAAGTGCAAGTGAAATAAAGTGATGTATATTCTCCTGTCAAGAATTCATATAAAATCGTTATCTTCGAAGAAATAGCGATGAAGAAGCAGCGTCACTTAGCGTTTGGTAAGACGTTGACTATAGGTTTAAAAAGGTATATTTGAACAAGTATTTGAATGGCTATTATATAAAGATTGTATTTGTACAATTGTTTTGAAATATTATATTATTTATTAATTATATTATATTATATCATATTGTATTGTGGTCGAAAAAATATTCTGTAGCGCAATTCTATCGGTGATTTCAAACACATAGGTCCCAAAACATGTTCGTTTTTCCATGGGGGCGGTTATTCCTGTTCTTATTCTTTTCTCGACTCATGTCAGCTGATTTGATCGCCTACTTTCGCGCTGCCAAAAATATGGAAATTCCTCAATTCCCTCAATAGCCGTATATTTTGTTTGTTCCTTTACACAGTTGTGATTTGCTTCAAATCTGTTTTATACAGTGCAAAATATATAATTATCTAAACCAACGCATTTCTTCTCATCATGGTATTCAATTGCCGGTACTAATATAAGAAGTTCAACGAATTCGATCCATGTATAATGTATATTCGCACCTCAGTGATTCCTTTCGTAGCTAATTCGTCATATTACCATAATGTCCAAGTGGGACGGCGCGGGATTGTGTGAACACGTATTATTAAGCCGGTAAAAACACGTGCGTGGGCTCGGAAATATTTGCGATTGAACTATACCTACTCTGACGTATCATCACCCGAACTGTTCATTCCAGTCGGTAAATGCAGCACAGATCCAGCGAGTTTCAACATTTTTCATTCGTTTCCTGAATATGCTGCCAGAATCACTGAGGGGGCGCTAGCTCGTTACGAATTTTAGTCGGCTCACAAGGGTCCATAAGGGCAGAGTGTCTTCAGAATATTTAGTCAACGCTATACAGCTTCACTCTGATAAGATGATCACGGATTGAACAAAAAAATAAAAAAAGGTCTGCCCCGGCGGGGATTTGAACCCCGATTTCCCAAAATACCCCGGGTGACCCAGAGTAAGCAGTCGGGCGTAATTACCATTATACTACCAAGGACTTGTAAAAGTTAGAACAAATTTAGCTTCCTATATAGTCCTCCTTACGATTAGTTCCGATCCATAAATCAGCGCCGAAGCGCTTATAGTTAGGCGTAATTAGCGCTATCACAAATTTTTATACACAAAGTATAGAAGCATCTGTGGCCGCTATACTACCAGGGACTTGGAATCTTTGTTAACAAATCTATAGGTTTTGAACCGACGCTATATAATAGTTCTTTTTCACTGACTGAATACACAGAAAGTTTTTTAAATTATGTATTATCATTTAGCTGAAAATGGGTGAATGTCAGTATACTCGATACAACAACAAAAAACGCTGAATAAAAAAAATAATCCTCCCCGGCGGGGAATCGAACCCCGGTCTCCCGCGTGACAGGCGGGGATACTTACCACTATACTACCGAGGACTTGAAGAATATGGAAAATTTATGATTCAAGAATTCGATAGTTTATGCCTTACAGTATAATAAATAAAAACTTGCATCGGCCGGGAATCGATCATTTTTGTTCGGAAGGTATCAGTTTCAGATTTTTACGAGGAATCTACTCTTAATAGCCGAGTTTATAATAGCTAAGGATGTATAACCGGTGCAACTATAGATCAAATTATACTTGGACGAAACATACATAAGGTCTATGGGCCCAAGGGTCTCGCAGCGTTCAAACTGCTCACGACAAACCTCCTGCTTCCCACATACCATAGAACACACACACACCTTGGTCCGTGTGACAGTTTTCAGTTTCATGAAACAATATTCTAACCACATGACTAGCTTTTGAGGCTTGAGGAGTATTCAAAGTGTCAGAGTCAGAATAATTGTCAACGCGAACGCCGTAGTTAAAAGCTCGAGCCAAAAACACTATCGAATAATAAATTTCAGACACAGCCCCCATAATGTCATTCATCTCATCATCGTCAGCTCTCCCGCATGCATGGACCGATTTTGTTCGTCTTACATTAGATGAACGGAAGCTCGTTGGAAGTCTCAGTCTGAAAATGAATCATTGATTGAACATCATCTTCCTGTTTCATGTGAACGCTATCTCTACTGATGTGAAATTCTGTCAAGTCGTATATTTGTTTGTATCATCAGTTTATAATAATAATATATTGCTTTGTACAACAATGAACGTCGCCTACTACCTAATCTAGCGAGTCTAGTTTTTTACATTAAAAGTTTCTTTTCTACACAATATCATAGAAAAAAAAAAAACATTGTCAGAAGTGGGATTCGAACCCACGCCCACAGAAGTGGACTGCGACCTGAACGCAGCGCCTTAGACCGCTCGGCCATCCTGACATAAAATAACAGTACATATAAACAGTATTTAAAAAATTGTTAAATTATTTAGATCTAAAGGCAAACAGCACTGCAAATACCTCTAATCCATGTGACTATTAAAGTAAGTTGACTCGATTTTCGGTAATCGAACTCTAAGCGTTCCGTTTTTATTCAAGCCGAAATATGCACATCGTAATAATAGAACGAATCATATAGCTAAAAAATGATAAAATTAACGAACGCATGGGTAAGGAAGCAATCGACAAGGTAGGAATCGACGTTAGCAACTGAGAAGATCAACAGCTGAGGGTGCAGCAGATCGAAGCTAAATAATTCGTTCATAATCTGCGCGATGGCCAAATCCTAATCCCTATATCAAATCAGTTGATAAGTTGCAGTATGTACATACATACGTATAGGTATATTCAAACTACGCATGATTGACTACCTAACGAACGAAACTGATGTACATAATACATACAGAAGCATGAGGGTCCAAAAATACCCCCAATACGTTCAAATGATATATTTCTGGCCTCGTAGCACGATATAGAAAAGCCAGTACGTGCGTGCGGTGACGTAAGTTTTTTAGACAAGGTAACTCTGGTGCGCGTGGCGTCTCGAATAAGAAGTCGTCGCATCCTCGTAGTCAGATTGAATTCTTGCCAGGTGAGAGATAGTCGAACTTCGAGGCTTTACCTGCGCGTTCTTCGATCTCGATTCATTCATCAATTATATTATCACGCGAGATCATCGCCGTCCCAGGCGTATTATAGAGGGCCAATAAATCAATCATATTACAAAATCAAGTGCAGCTTCGTTTTTTTTTTCTGTTTTTTTTTTTTTTTTTTTTTTTCTTTCACCTACCCGCGTGCAGTGTTTTATCGGTTATGGAAGAGGAGAAGTGGAATTATCTGAATGAAAAATGGGAGCATATCGATGCAACGGTAAGTTTTATCATCTATGATGCGATGATGCGTTTGTTCGTTTTTTTTCTTTCTTTCTTTCTTTTCTATTTCATTTATATTCAATAACTTTTATATTTGTCTATTCAAATGTTGTTTCGACACGTATCTATATAACTTCGCATAGATTTCATCAATGAATATATATAGATTTAGCTTCCCTCTCGCAAGTCTTTTTCTTGTACCTACTATTAGACGGATTTTAAGTCAGTGTATAACGTAACATAACGCTGCATCATTATATCTATGTGATGATGATCTACTGAACTGAATACCTTAGCGGAGAGCCATTGAGGGCGATCGTGTCACCTTGATACTTGATGCTAAATGTAATTCCGCTAATTAGTAATTATAATATTATTTATAAGCGTATGTAGGTACATACGTATGTACAGATTCGGAAAATCTTTCACCCCGCTGTGATAATAATTATTAAGAAAACTACCCTTCCGTTATGCGGGCATAAATGATCTTGTAAACTCAACGCAACGTTGCGCAATTGCACTGCATTTATATATTATACAGATTTATTTGTGACGCCTAACACGACGCGCCCCGTCCTTTCTTTCTCGCAGCGATTAATCTAGTGAATGAAATCGTGTATCTGTACATTACGCAATGAATCCGTTTACAATATGTTACACACCCATATTATATTATACCTACATTTGAAAATAAAGCGTTCGCAAAGATGCAGTATGCGTTTTATTGCATAACCAAGTTAGGGTATACCTATATTCATCGATAGTTTGGTACTTATTTATATAATATACGAGAAATATAAGATGTATGTACCTAATATAGTCGTAAAGCATTCGAGTCCTCACACGACGGACGGATCGGCTTAGGCTAATAATATACGGCAAAAGAATGAAAGACTTAACCGTGTCGATGAGAAATTGTCATTGGCGAGGTTCCGCGAAGTGATTTATTTTTCTTTTTTTCTTTTTCTTTTCTATTTAAAAATTAACTAGCTCATGCCTTTGTACCGCTCGTAGAATTTCTATTTTTATTATAGTCGCCCCGTATTGCGTGTATACTATAGTTAAGTGTTGAACACGTGAAACGCGCTCAACTATACTCGTCTTGCAATTTCTAACTATACCTAAACCCACACACGTGATACGCATGCACATAATACCCATATCACCATTTTACGTACACTATACGATGTATAGTATACATATGTACATATATCGGCTGAAATTCGCTTACGGCAAAACAATAATATGTTTGTGATTAATCAAAGGCTGCATAATGCAATAATTGCCGTGTAGCCGCGAGCACGGTATAGGTAATTATACGTACGAAGTTAAAGAATTCGAACTTGAATCGGACGGTCAAGGTTCTGTTCATATTTTAACATCCACATATATTTCCTTGCATCACTTTAATGTCACATGAATGAATTCTCATTTTCTTTGATGTGTTGCCGAAACGGGAATTTGTTTCTATTTTTCCCCCGCCCCATAATTCATATCTTGCGATTGAAAATCGTTGAATTTTCCATTCGAGATTCTCTTCCTGGTACGAAAGTCGTAATGCTGCTATATGCTATACTAACAAATAAGAATATAAACGTTCAAACATACAGCGCAATCTCTCATAATCTCTATACAGTTATATTAGATACTAACGTAGTATATTATATCATATCTTGTAATCAAATTCGCAAATCCTTATAACACCGTATTATGACCGTGATCGTGGACAATATAGTATTTGCGGATAGCCTGCACGCAGGTGTCTGCGATATAATATCGCCAATTTATTTGAGCTGAAGTGCGAGTCGACACCTAGTAAATATGATAAATTAACGGTAATAAAACTAGTGTTTTTATTTTCCTTGTTTCTCAACGCGTTTCTTAATACACGTGTTGCTTTATATCATCATGCTTTATTCCCTATAATTATCGCTATTGTTATAATCCTCTCTACATAACACTTCGACGATTATAAAGACTATAATATAGGTACATGCGGACTTGGGCAACAAAGATACACATTCAATTGCGCGACTGCTGTAGGTAATCATATACTAGTTAATTTTTTCATGTAATATCCTCGTAGGAATTATTTCTTTATCTTTTTATTTGTCAATTAATCATATAGGTGTATGATTTGTTTATGGAACTATTAGCGAGAATACGCAGCTTTTATAAATTGTTATACCGTATCGATTTATATACCTATTGATGAATTGCAGTTCGATTGCAGTGTTTCTTTCTAAGTATCAATATCTCTCGCAATATATTTAAACTGATCACGACCCTATAACATTTATTCAATTCAGCGATTAATTTGTTCATACGATTCATGGAAACCGATAAGCGCTGCGGGAAATCCCAAGCAACATTTCTTTATTTTCTCTTATCTTCTGTTTATCTCGTTGTGAATATACAGTACTCGCGTTATAGATGTACTAGTTTTCCGCCAGAAAACCCAACTACGTTTAATCATAACGAAACTGATCTAAGGGGCACGCGTGCAATTACCGAGAAATTATTCCTACCGCAATAAATAATAACGCAAGATTTAATCGGCAATAAATTTAATACTTCGAATTTTTAGCGGGGCGCGATCCTCTCAAATAGATGCGGATTAGACAAGTACGCGGGCTTAATCCTCATGTACGCGGGATAAAGTCAGCCGAGTTCCAAGATAACATACACACGTTGTATACTTATATTGTGTAATTATTATTTCACTTATTATATGAGACCCCTAAACCTCTTGCCATTGGCCCTTGACGGAGCGTCGAGATACGAGCAGGTCAGGTCCTTCCACCACCTCTTCTATCCCGCCCCTATATAAATCCAGTCAGCATGTAGTGGATGCTGCACTCCGTTAGGAAACCCTGAGAGTAACACTCGGTTCGGTCAATCTCTCGCGTTCTGTTTACGCGTGGTTCTGTTTAAAGTGCGCGTACGAAATTTTTATACCTCGTACAGAAATCGACCATAGCTAATTTTGCGTATTATACACGAAAACTCAACTACATTTACTGCATAGTTAATTATTCCCGTGCAATAATCATTTTACGAATAAAATTCAAAAAAGAGTTGAAAAACTTTTTTTTTCAAACTTTGACTTACAAGATACCAAGCGTTAGACAAAAGTTTCTAAACTCCAGTTTATTGACGATCTAAAATGAAGACTAAGAATAGTTCTTCACTGTTGAGCAAAATCTGCACATGTTATACCAATAATGACGAGACTGCAGCCAGGATCCAGGCTGATGCAAGCGACTCCTACTCTCCGGTGCCGATACCTGAGGTAATATCGATCATTGTTTTATCATCTTTTCTTGTTATTTTACAACTAGTTGCTATAGGCTATATTCATACAAAAGTTTCGACTATTGTTTTCTTTGCTTCTTTAAATTTCTAGTGACGTGGTGTAGTAACGGGGTTGGAAAAATAATTATTCTTACAATTTTATAACTGCGTACATGTAATGTACAATAATGCCTTGATTCTCGAAATTCAAACATTACGCGATATCTTCATTAGCTATAATGGAGCATGGACACTATCCTGGAGAAAATTTGGTAAACTTACTTCTCTTCCTCTATAATTGTGTCAGTTTATATTTTGGTTGAAATTTGAGGAATCGAAAATAAAGATCTCATAGACGATGTTGGGAAATGAATAGCTGGAAACTGCACGGAGCAAGGCTTTATCTAGAATCTAGATATATGTTGCATACAGGATTAGAGCAATAAATTGCTTGGCATGAAATGAAACCGTATAATTCAACGGATTATTAGTATAATTATGATGATAAGTTTTGTTATGTACTTTATCACTGTATAGTGCCTAAATATGCGGTCCGTAATTAACGAGAGAATTGAATGAATATTGGGATTTAGGGGAATTCAATATTTTAATCGCGATTTCAAAAATGTTGAAAATGAACAAATTTAGTCCCAAAAAATATATTATTTACGGGTGATAATCTCCGTTCCGAAAATCTCGCGCGTTTCGATATATAGCTGTGAATACAAAGATTGCGTCGTCTTCTGTTGACCTTGAGAGGAGGCAGGCTGACCTTGTGCCTTGAAATTTCAGCCGGTGACTGTTGTCGTCAGGAAGCCATGCTGTAAAAAACAGAGAAAGGCTGAGATGTGTACGCCCCCCGTTTCCCCAGAGGCAAATCAAGTTTATTATTCCCCGAATATAATATTTATCCATCCGTTATCCTCATTTTATCCATTATAATTACGAATTCTGATTTCTGAAAGATTAATATAGACATCAGTATGTAAGCTTTTTTTTTTTTTTAAGAAAGTACATACAGCGGTAATAAAATCGTATAGGATAAAAAGATGACCATATATAAACTTCGTTTGAAGTTCCGAATGGTCAAAACTCGAAATTCATTCGAAACTATATGAAATTTTCAGAAACGTTAAAGTTTAGAACGTGTTAAGAATTCTGAGGGGTCCGAGTACGCAGACAGCTCAAAATTCCGAATATTATATGCCCTGCGACTCCCGAAAGCCCCAAGCATCAGAAAATTTTGGTCTATTTCTCGCAGGATGTGAAGACAATTAGAAATAGTTTATTGTAATCAAAACCCACCGTTCACCGTTCGAGGGTTTGAAAATTCGGAACTTCATCCCGGCCCTGATTAACAACTCGTCTAATTTTTTTTTTTTGAAAATTAGTTAAATCACAACAGAGTTTAAGAATCTCTGATCAAAATTAAAACCCAAAACAGGATATTCACGCGCTTGTATAATTAATTTATTAAGACAACGCGATTGATTCATGGAATGGAATATATATATCCTTGTAAACGTGGCGAAGCATCGACATATATCGATACCCAGCCTAAATACTTACAAAGCGAAAAAAAAAAAAAAAAAAAAAAAAGAACCGCCCTCGCTCTTTTATATTCTTTCTCTCTAAGACATTGGCGAGGCCGCACGTATAGGTGAATCGTGTATGCACATAATATGCATATGTGCAAAAATGTGTGACATATTCATACACATCCAGCGGTCGAGGCAAGAAACTCCTTTCACTTTCGCCGAAGGTTGGGATATCATGCGATCGGTGATCAGTGATCGGCATTGGCACAGTATCTTACTGTCGAAACTATACCCACGTCACAAGTTCCTATATGTGCATAATACACCTATACACTTGTTACCAATCCAATTTCAGTTCTACACACATATTTTTCGGTATTTAACTCGAATGTACATTTTTTTGCATGCAAACGCCTCGATCCCTCTCTAAATCGTAAGAATGGAATTGACCTTCACGTAGACTCCATAAATTATTCGTCACGATCATATGTGACTCCTAAATGTCTACACCTACTGCGGGGGTAGGTAGGTAGGTAGGTATGTAACCTGGCGATGAATCGGAGCGATTCTCATTACGTTGAACGATTATGGGGGGATGGAGATCTGCAGACACGAAGAGTGGTCGTTACGATATATGCCCTAGTGACGTCATGGCTGGTCACATCGACCCGGCTTATTCCTCCACGCGCGCGATTCCCGTAAATCGAACCTTCGACCAAGCGCCTGCGCGGATTCCTCTTTTCACGCGGCTAATAATTGTGCGAGAAGTGCTGTGACGAAACGCTACGTCACTATATTGAGGCAGAGGCAAGATATAAATATAAAATACATATACAAGATTTTCTCGAGGTCAGGGAGACTTGAACATAATACATGAGAGACATGCGGTATAAATATCCTGCATTGAGAAATTTTTTCAATTCAAATTATATTTATCCGTTAATTTTCCTGCTTCCATGAATTCTCGCATACATATGGGTATTCCGCTAATAATTATTTTCAAGCGAGTTTATTGACACCTATATCTCATCCCTCCACGTTACGTGCGTCTCGTCGTATGACTCCGAGCGTCGCCGAGGGCCGGTCGTCGTTTAAGCCTTAAGGTCACCTTGGAAAGAAGGCGCGTTGCGTCTGGTTCTGAAACCGACGATAGTCATCGTCTATCGAACGCCGATACAATATTTGCTGACGCATTTTCTTTCTCACCCCCGTAATCATTCGCAGTATCAAAACAAGAAAAAGATATGATTTTTCGAATCGTCATTCCGATTTATTTGACGATAATGAATTGTATCTTATACAACGCATTACAGTTCGGTATATGAAATCGATTGATAGCAAAAATATACTACAGACAAAACCCAATGTGATTAGTTATTACGCATTAATAATCAGTTGAAAAAAAAAAGAAACAAATTCAAACGAAAGTAGAATAAGAACTATAAAATCAGTCAGTCATCTAGCTCCTATTGCACGATTCATTATCAACAACGTTAATTAGAATCGCTCTAATCAGTAGATATACGATTAATAAATTGTTGAACAAAATACACTAGCAGGAGCGATAAATGTTTATCGTAATTCCCGTTCCGCATGCACCTCGGCACCTATACTGCTTTTTATACGCGTCACAGAACGTTTACATAGCAGGTATGTATACGAAAGTTGTATCTATAGCTGTGGTGAAATAAAAAGAAAAACTAAAAATGTAGGGAGGGGATTTTTACGGAATCGAATTCGACGACAAGTGGGGGAAAGTAGAAACCTACCGCGTATGCATACGCGTGTGTAGGATACCTATATGTAGGTTCGCGCTAACGGTCGCTCCGATAGTTGCTCGGCATCAGTTTACCGTATAGCGATAGATCGCTCACCTTAACCTTAACATCCGTATGGTTGTTCGTCGATGCCTGTAATTCCCCCGTATTATAACACTCGTTATCGAAGTGTTGGCTCAGCGACGACTCTGATAAATTTGTAAACATATAGGTGTACCTATAGTCGTATAGTCTACGCGTATATATATCGCAATATAAGTGCGTGGGACAACGCG
Source organism: Tenthredo livida (assembly GCA_963992785.1). NCBI lineage: Eukaryota > Metazoa > Arthropoda > Insecta > Hymenoptera > Tenthredinidae > Tenthredo > Tenthredo livida. The sequence continues at coordinate 32,887,577 of OZ023068.1, forward strand.
ACAACGGCATCTGTTCATATCATCGCCTACCTATGCTCCACAAGTTTCTCTCGCTGCTCGAGAACAGGAGGTAGTCGTCTCTTCAGAGCGTTGGGTGTAACATCTTTCCCATATATTTTACGTTTTGCGTGTTCAGTTTAGTTTAGTAATTACGGTGTGAAACGCGGGCTAACGCCGCGTCATCGATACCATCGGCTATATTAAGGAATTTTTAAGAACTTTATATATATTTGAAGAATCATGAAGAACACTACGCCTGAACAACTCGTAAGTTAGTTTATGGTTTTCAAACTTTCTCCTTTTCGTATTATACCTACCTATGTGTATTATATAGGTACTTATATACCTATACCTATGTGATAAGGTGATTCCTTAAAAGGCATTCGTACAGTTACGTATTCGAATAATCTTATCTGTAGGTATATGAAATTACGACGATGTTGTGTGTCTGCATTCTCGAGACGTATACGTCTGATACCGGTCTTTGCTGAACCTTGCTAATGTGTCTGTGTTTATATAACTTTCTGCTGGGCTAATTCGAGACTTCAAACTTTGAATGATTTAATACAATACAATATATCGCACAGTACGACCATAATACGCGCAAATCTTATACGACAGAATTAGTTCCAAACGATTCTGTCCGTTAATTTAAATTTCTGATAATACATAAACACAGACATACGTCGTTGTCGTCTGCTCTGCTCTGCAGACGTTCGCTTGTGACGTAAAACTGGGCAAATATAATATCGAGTCAGTATATAGCTGTCTCGACGAGCACGCGCTACCACATGTCTGTATGTCTAGCATGCTGCATCTCCCTCCAACCCGTCCTAATCCACCGTCATCGATTTCCATAAATATATTTCATACGCGATCGCGTTCGACTCGCGCGCGCTATAAACGCTGATCAAATTCTCGCGTCGAAATACGTCCTAGTTTATCATAAACGTTCTAATTTTTATTTTTATTTTTTTTTATCAATCTTATATTATCTCATTTCCTCTATTCGCTGCCTAGGTATACAATTTGAAGAGTCGTTCAACTCCAAGAGGAAATAACGTTTTACATTTTCATTTCCTTTTTTTTTTTATTATCAGATGCCGATAGCTGTTCTCTTTCCAATTTTTCACACACACACACGCACACTCATACTCTCATCTCTCTCGCTCTTTTGGCAGAATTAAGACCCAAACTTGCGGTCAGAGATGACGTTCTCATGCTGCTGTTGATTGTTTTCGCAAGTTTTTGAGTCGTACAGGTTTATACAAACGCGGTTGGCAGACATTCTTCAACCTCTATATATGTATATTCACCCAGGGTGAGGTTATCACTTACCATGTCACCTCGCCGGGTGGTGATATGTGGGACCCTAATTAACATATTGTTCATATAGCTGCAAGTATATAGGGAACCCATGGGCGGAAAGTTGACGTTACCTTGATAAGCTAGAGAGGCTCAAAGTTTCCAAAAATGTTAATCAGTGTCCCACCAATCGCCACCCCGCCGGGATGAGATAGTTTATTACTATAAACACCCTATATGGCATATACCTATGATATAGATCGTTAACATTATAGTTGATTATCGTTTGCGGGTATGAGTAGTAAATATTATGTTATATACTAGGTACATTAAATGTTCACAAACATAATACGCATGGATGACCTTATAGGTATAAGGTCTGCATAGCAAACATTTACATATTTATACGTGCATGTTTACCTAAAGTTTTATCACTTTACATATGTATTTGCGATATTATATCGTGAAAATATATCAGACCATCATCAAATCGAATTCTTGGTAATTATTCTAACGGCGATGCATTTTCATAAAAATAATGTCCTGCCAATATTTTTCAAAAATCCTTTTCTTCCGCCTTGCTTCATCCAATTGTTCCGCAATAAACGCTTTATTCTCCTTTAATTGTGCAAAGTTTGAGGTAAATTATCATATATCATACACATACAATTAATTCATTCATCGATTACATAATATCTATAGTTATAAGAATACCTATACTCATAATTATGACTATGTGTGTGTGCGTGTGTTAGTCTCACCGCGAGAAAAAAAGAAAAAAAGGAAGAAAATCTATTATGCGAATAAAAGAAAAATCAAGAAATAATTTCCGCGAAATCTGACACGAGCAGTTTTTTTCTACTTCTTTCCGCTTGCACAACGACTAATCTTATATACAACATATATATATATATATATAAATCATGTATAGTTAGCCATAATAAATTACCTAGACATTATATTATGTCCATGTGCTAATCTCTGTGTTATGTAACTATTATTTCATATTAGAGTGATCGTATGGTTAAGATTTATATTTACATATCGATACCCACGTTCTAATACGTCGTAACCCACAAGATTTCAGAAATTGACTTTTTTTGAAAAATTGAATGATAATAATGTTGTGCAGCTTATGTTCAAGTTTTAGCGGTCAAATCGTTGATTTACTATTTTTAAATAAATATTCCAATCCGTCAAGTTCTATCCTTTCAATGGTGATAGTTAAGCGTTTTCATGGCCACAAAATTTCAGAAATTGACTTTTTTTTTTTTAATTGAATGATAATAACATTGTGCAGCTTATGTTCAAGTTTTAGTGGTCAAATCGTTGATTTACTATTTTTAAATAAATATTCCAATCCGTCAAGTCCGATCTTTTCAATGATAATAGTGAAGCGTTTTCATGGCCTCCTGAACAATTTTACAAATGTGGGTTACGACATATTAGAACGTGGGTATCGATATATTTAAACACAAAACGGCAGCTAGATTGTCTCTAATTAAGGAGAAGCATACCCTATATATTTCTGTAATATATTTATATAGGTATAGGGGCAGACTCTTTGCGCACGATATATTTGTACAAGTGTTCGTGCAGTTGTGTAAAATTTAAATATACCTATATGTACCGCATTAGGCGCGGTGATGTCGAATGTAAATTATTTCATTCTGAACATAACGTGGATATACCTACTTGCCTACATATGCTATACATATATACTACGTATTTCTATAATATCTACATATATACAGAGGGAAGAACGCATATCCACCTCAAACCAGTTCGATGTCACGCAACAAGGCATATCTAGTTGCGTCATTACCGCGTCGTTTGGATATATTAAGGACCAATTCGATCTTTTTCCTTATACCACAATTCGTTTTTTTTTCCTTATACTTATTCCGCAACTTTTTCGCTCCTCGCATACCTATGTATATGTATACAATTATATTCCATATGCTTATTACACCGTTTTTATTATCCGGATACAGTATACACATACGTTTGGCATTTCATTTTTTGGGATTGACACAAAAGAATAAAATACATCATCTATACTCGCGACTTGCGGTCTATGGAATGTGGTTAACATTTAAAATATAAATATATAGCACATATACCTTCGATTATATAATTCGGGGGATAGTTAGTTCACAATCTTTTTTAACAGGCATGAATATATGATATATGTACGTCTGATGTAAATATTAACGCGCAATATTTTATTATAAATTACCTATTTGCAATGAATTATATACCCATATCTATCGATTTCTGCTAATTAGTACCTATACATTGATTGTACATAGTAGCGTTATGATTTTTCTGCGAATTGTTTAATTCGAAATTCTCCGTTTACTTATTAGGCGCAGAAAGTCATTTCCGGGAACGATCAGCTTCGGCGTTATTTGTAGACCCAAAGACTTTTGAAATTTCTTCGTATCGTGATATTTAATGATAAAAATTTAGTACGAAATTTGTCAAATTATGGAAATGATGTACGATACCTATATGAACAGGTCGACGCGTAGTTTCTGTAATACATAGGTTGTATAGTATTGTAAATATTATACGTATAGGTATACCTACGAATACGTCAGGTACGGTATAGTGTAGCTATATAATGTAGATGGATATCGTGCGTGAGATATTTGCATTATGTTAACCAGGCAGACGCTAAATGACGAGGAAGCACGTCAGTTATTTGCATTTCAGTAATCGCTGCAAATTTAATTATAAACTCGTCGGAATAATAGCGATGCAATATAATTGACACTGATCCTGAAACTTATACATACGCGTATAGCTGCGGGATCGATGCAGGTATAAATATGTTAAATGAGGAAAAAATTTAATTAATATACGAGAATGTTCGAAAATATATTTTTAAATTTCTTGAAAAGAATCGAACTACTAATTACATGTGTATACCGCTGCACAATAATATTATATATAAGCGAAAAACAAATTGGAACAAGTCTACTGTCTGCGCAGACTATTTATCACCATAAAAGCGTAAAACATCTTGGGAGACGACGACTTATTCGTTCGTTTTGCACTTTTGCATACACGCAGAATCCGTTTCGGTTCACCAAGGATATAATATATTATATGTATGTATGTATGTATGCATGCATGCATGTATATAACGAGTTGCAAAACTGTTTGCGATATGAATTATCGTATCCCATTACTATACTGGCGGGAAAAATTGCGCGGTCATATGATTTTTCTTTATAGTACTACGATTTTTCCGCGGATTTTTTCTTCATGTAGTAGTTAATGAGCTGTAATATTCACACATCTATTTTACATTCTTCTTATATTCCGCATCTTGTGATTTTATAAACGCCAGAAAGTCACGGGGGTTGATATAGCTTTAATATAGCACACCGAGGGGTGAATCACAACCAGAAATGCGTACACCATGTCTATTTTTCTAAATATCTCCTAAATATCTCCCAATATTTCCCAACATTTTCGACCGTGATATCTTCCAATATTTTCCAATATCTCTTAATATCTCCCGATATTTCCCAATATCTCCCAATATCTCCCGATATTTATATTTTTTTTTTAATTCATTTTTATAGATTTCCGTTGTGATTCGACCCTCGTAGCACACCTATGTGTACGCGATATTCGAAACTCTCTTTCGAATCGTCATCATTTATGTCCGACGCGTCACGCGGTGTACCGCACGTAGCGACTGTAAAGTTGCTAATTGAAAGCGAACCTGAAACTCCGTACGGGTAGTGTATACGTGCGAATACACACGTGGTTCAAATGTACGCTTTAATCACGTTTTATATAGTCTGCAGACAGACAGATCATACGCAAAAACTATAATATAAAGTACATACATAGACGCGTTTGTATTATACCTATATATAGGGTATTCCATCTCATATGCCAAACGTTCTTAAAATTTACATCATTTTTTTCAGAATATCGCGGGGTAATATATCAATAAAATATCGAGTATATAGGTAAACACCTGATACATAGGGATTGAACAATTTCGGAAAAACTATTTCCAAATAGTAAATTCAAAGAGCAAGAAATTTCGAAGTAGGTAAGTATGTGATACTATGCGTTCGACAACTACTTGTTTAGGTATAAAAACTATACGTTTGGACAAAAATTTAGCGATATTGGATCTCTAGCGATATTGGATCTATCAAGGCCTAGTGGTACGTTGACTTGAGGTGGAATACCCCACATACCCCATATACCGATACGTTGGTTAGAAAAATCTCCGTCCGCTGTATAATCGACCGCAACGGACAGAGATGCGGTGGTATAATTCCTGAAAGTATATCTTTTTGTAATTGGTACAACAATTCATTATTGTATGGATTTATTTCGATGCAGATGGTATTATAATATCATCGCTACAAAAGAATAACCGCTAACAACTGATCAGTGATCAGTGATCATATACATATACATATACATATATAGATTTAATGAATCAAAGGTTTGTAAACTTCATATACGTACACAGCGAGAGATTTTTTTTCTTTTCTTTTCGTCATCCCAGCATTCTACCTATATAATTTAACCCCACCCCGTATATACATACATACTGAGACAAAGCTTATTTTTTTAAGATAAATAATAAGCCTCACCTGACGCGGCCGTGGTCCGTCGGCTGACAGGGCTCTGTGTTCTATTAATTATTAACTATTTGTTGGGCGCCAATTGGTTTGAGGAACCAATACCTTTTATAATTTGATTAATCTTACTTGACTAGCTCATTAATTAACAATGAAACAATCACAGGGGAGTTCCGTTGGGGACCATAGAAAATTGCAAGACAATAGAAAAGATAGATTAAGCAAAGATACATAAACTTTATTGACTTACGTTATTGATCAGGTAAATCTCTAATTCTTGTTTCACTACAACACAGTATTCAATAATTTGACAAAGAAAATAAAACACGATAACAAACAAGATAGAACTATTTTATATTGTCGAATTAGTCGAGCACCTTGAAAACTAAACGACTGTTGTCTTCAACAGACGGAAGGACAGTGAGTTCGACACACGCGGTTGCCAGTATGCCGAACCATATTCATAGATGGCATAGGGCTACGTTATTGTCATGTCTAAGGCTAATGAGTGCTAAATAGATTACTCAACGAATTTCGACAATTTATATGGGATGATATAATATAATTATATAATAAGATATACATAATATAATAAATTAACGATTAATTAGGCGATTAACTACTAACTATTGTAAACTAAGGGATTGAATAGCTTTCAAGGAGCCGAACTGACGTCGAGGAAAGAATATTTAAATTTTCCTGTCACATTCCCCCTTCTCGAACCTTGACGTCATGAGCGAGATCAAATTGACTACTGTCAAGATCTAGGTGCTATTACAATTCCGCGAAGTCTATGGCCTTTGCCCAAAATACCACTCCAATATAGATATCTGTAATTATAACGGAGTACTTTCTATGGTCTTGCAATTTAGGGAGAGGAATTTTGGATTCAATGATGAACAGAATTAAAGTATAGTTAGTATAATCTGCGCATATAGTAGTTTGCATATACAGTTTTATGTTATAACAAAAATAAAGTATTACTGCCTTCTTTGGCACAGTATGATGTTTACATGTTCGTTGGAGACTATAAAGAACATTAATTAACGGAGCACTGCATACATCAACTGTCGAGTATTTTAGTAATATTGAGAATGAAAATAATGGTAATTAACAACATAACATAATAGGATTATATTAAGTAGAATATAGATTTGTCAAAGAAATGTTAACGGTTTTATAATGTTGTCTGTCGATGCAGATTCCAACTATTTTTTATGTTTAGTTGGGACGATAACGTGAACTTCTTCGTCCTTGTTAATTTCGGCTCTTTCCAACATTACTCGATCCAGGGTTCGTCTGGCGCTTTCTGTGGCTAGTTTCTGCAATGCCAGGCGTCTTTTTTCCTCGGACATTTCTGATGCTGTTGAAGATGCTGGGTTAGCAATAGCGGTTGCTGAGAGGAGAGCATTTTCTCTAATTAGATAAGTGCGTACACGGTTCGGGAAGTCCGTGTGACTATCGAATTTAGCTTTGACTTTCCTCTTCAAGGTTTCTTCACCTTCGTTGATCAGATATTGGTGATCTTTCGGTACCATCCAGCTTGGCCAAGTGGCATAGTTCAGGCGTAACCAGTCGACTATGTCTCCGTACCTTATGTTACAGTCTGGACACTCCGGGCAATACAATTCGATGTCCCTAGCGCATCCAGCGCACCTTTCCAAAGCATATTCATGTTCAATGCCATGCGGGTAGATACAGTCGTCGGTATCAAATCCGTCAGCTCCACAGATTCGACAAAAGCCAGGTCTAAATGGTAGATTGCAGTTTTTGTAGTGATGTTCTCTTGAACGGCAATTAACACAGCCTGCGATGTGTTGTTTTCCGACGGCAGTAACGAACGTCTGAGTTCCACGATCGACCTTGGTGGACTCCGTCTGGCTCACGAAACTCTGAGCTCGTTTGGTGATCAGATCCTTCAATAGCTTCTGGCTCAGGATTCGACAATCCGTCATGTATAGTGGTTGCTTCTCGCCGTGCGGATTTGCTAATTCCGGAACGTTCAGTTCCTTCAACACTGCGTCAAAAGATGGTATTTTCTCGAGTTTCAATGGTTTCACCATGACTGATGGAGCAACTACAGCCTTAGGGTCGTCGGTGGTCCTAAGTACTCTGCCTAGTCCGACCGACATGCTGTCTGGATGTTGTCTAGCAGGTATGCGATTGCGTCTTAGGTTTTCTGCATAGATATCAGCAGCGGTGACCTTGGTAGGTTTTGTCAATTTCAGTTTTGGCGGTGGAAGAGCTTTCAGTTCCGCCAAGAGCAAGGTAGCTTCCGAGTTTTGCGTGACTGCTGCCTGCGAGTGATGGTTCGGACTTTCCCAACTGGCCTTGGTTGAGGCGTTCAGGCTTTCCTCGTGTTGGGCACGAAGTTTGTCTCGAAAAGCTTCGAATCGGCTCTCGATTTCCCATTTTTGCCTTAGCAACTCCTCCAGTTGGCTTGCGTCATCAGGATAAGCGGCTGCCTCGTTCTGCTTCCTTTGTTCATCCATTTCGTCGAAGATTGATAATCTATTCAGGGTAAGTTTTAACAATTACGCAAACTTCGGCGCGGTATTTTCAGGTCAGTTACATAATATTTCCCTACAATTTTATCATTCTTATCCGCTAATTCGACTACCATTGGCCCCATTATTCGTTTTACAGTGGCCGGGCCTAAATATCGGTGTGCCAATTTAGCTGAATAACCTTCGGCTTTATTGCTCAATTTTTTATTGGGATAGTAGACTTCTGTGCCTACTTTTAGGTTGAATTGTTGTTGCCTATTCGAATTGGTTTTAGCAAGGCGCTTATCGGTTTGCGTTTTAATGCGGTTTTCGACTTCATGTCGTAGCTCGTCAAACTTAGCTATTCTCTTCACCCAGTCAGTTACCAATTCGTCTGTTACTACTGTTTGATTATTGCCAACGAGATGTTCTCGTGGATTGATATTAGCTTCTCGCGCGTGATTCAGATAAAACGGCGTGACTCTGCTACCAGCGTGCGGTACAGTGTTATAGGCTAGTTGAAGTTTTGACAAATTTTCATCCCACTCACTCTGATGATTGGTTATAAACGCGGCGATCATAGGTTTAATGGTCCTATTGACACGTTCTACCGGATTCGCTTGCGGATGTGCCAGTGGAGTTAAAACGTGATTCACCTTCTTAGCTGTCAAGAAGGCTCTAACCTCTTTGTTTATATATTCCGTACCGTTATCAGAGATAATTGATTCTGGAATAACACCCCATTTATCAAATACGGTGTCTAGAATTTTGACGACAACTTTTCCGGTTTGAACACGCACGGGAAATAATTCGATGAATTTAGTGTATAAGTCTTGTATAACAATTATATATACGTTTCCTTTTTTCGAACGGGTAAACGGTCCTACGGTGTCGATTGACAATTGTGCCCACGGTTTGAGTAAGGGTCTGGTCATTTGTGGCCCTGTAATCGGGTTTTGATTGAATTTAACTTTAATGCATATATCGCAATCTTCTACGTAGGCTTTTATGTCGCGTGACATCCCTGGCCAATAATAGTTTTGTCTTATCCGTTCGTATGTATTATCCCTACCCAGATGTCCAGCTTGTGGGGTTTCATGATTTTCCCTCAAAACACGTGGAACGTCTTCTGTTTTGACTACTTTCTTCCAAGGATGCTCATCATCTATTAACATTTTGGAATAATCTGGCCTATGATAATACAGTTCGCTATCCTGAATTTTCCAATCAGGAAATCTATCTGGTTGTTTAGTTACAAGGTCGTATTTTGTTTTATACCAATTTTGATCGCAAATGGTCGACAAATGAATTCGATTCTGAATGGTTTCTTCGATAATCTTTTCCCATCCGCGCGGATCAACATCGATATCGTGCATACGCGAAAGTGCATCGGGTGCTTCATTTGTTGTACCTCGTTTGTATTCAACCGTCATAGAATGTTGTAATAAATAGATTGCCCATCTTGCAAGGCGACCTGTGGGGTTTTTTAATCCGTACAGCCACTGCAATGCTTGATGGTCAGTAATGACTTTGAATGACACACCTTCTAAATAACAACGCAACTTTTCGACCGCCCACACCACAGCCAAGCATTCTTTCTCCGTGGTGGTGTAATGCAATTCTGCACCTCTTAATGGTCGGCTCAGAACTTCTATTAGATTTTCACTTTCGCCATCCGGGTCTTGCTGTACTAAGATCGCTCCTAGCCCGAAATCGCTCGCATCGGTATATAAAACAAACGGTTGCCCAGGTATTGGCGTATGTAATCTAGGTGTATTAGCTAATGCTATTTTTATTTCGTCAAAAGAGTTTTGTTCGGCCTCTGTCCATTTCCATGGAACTTTAGGACTAGTTAATTTATTTAATGGGCCTTGTATTTTCGCGATGTTTTTTAAGTGTCGGTGGTACCAATTCACGAGACCGTTGAACTGTCGCAATTGAGTTCTGTCTTTTGGTACTGGGAAATCTAGGATTGGTTGGATTTTTTCTGGATTAGGTCTCATGCCTAATTCGTCGATGATATACCCGAGGAATTTGACTTCTTTACAAGCAAAACTACTCTTAGCCCGGTTGATTTTCAACTTCGCTTCCCGTAGTACTTCGAACAATAGAGATAAGAGACCAAGATGTTCATCTAAATTTTGACTGACTATAATCCAATCATCTAAATATGCAAATATTTGATCAATCCAGTGGTTTGGAAGGTTTCTTTCCAATATTAATTCTTTAATTCGTCTTTTTAATTTGTCCATTAGACTTTGGAAGGTAGACGGGGCGCCGGTTAGGCCGTATGGCATTCTAACCCATTCCAACAACCCTTTACCTTCGACAACGAACGCGGTGTATTTTTGACTTGCTTCGTCCATCGGAATTTGGTGGAAAGCTTCACTCATGTCTAATGTTGAAATAACTTTGGCTTGATGTAGTTGGGATAAAATTGATTTCATGTGTTGGAGAGGATAGGCTGGTTTAACAGTTTGTCTATTTACAGGTCGGTAGTCTATACAGAATCTCAGTCCTCCATTCGGTTTTGGGGCTACGACCGGTGAACAAGCCCATTCGCTATTACTCCATTTTATATATCCCTTTTCTAATAAACGATCAACTTCTTTACTTATGAATTCGCGTACTACCTCGCTACGTCGATAGGGTTTCTGCCTATGCGGAGTGTGATCGTGTAGTTCGATAACATGTTTCGTTAATGCCGTGACTCCCGTGGATTCCTTATCTAATTTCGCGAATTCCGCGTCGAGAAAGCGTTTCAATTGATCAGCTTGACTATCTGTCAAGGTTTTTAATTCGGTTTGACTAATATAACGTTGCGTCATTGGATAGGCATACTTGCTCTCATCCAATGCCCATAAATTTTTCGACGTATCTATCTTTACTCTAAATGTTGACCAAAAATCCATGCCGAGAATTACTTCACTTGACAGATTCGGGAGAACACTGAACCATTGGAATCCATAGACATCGTCTACGTCTATCATAAAACAGGTACCCCCTTTGGTCTTAACGATTGATTTGTCACCCAGACGCACGCCGCTTTTAGAGGTTGAATCTGCAGTAAGCTCCCTAACTTGCAATGACTTCACCCGTTCGTACGCGTCTTGGCTTAAATATGATCTCTCACTACCGCTATCCAGTATACCACGGATTTCGTTTCCAAAAATGGAAATTCTCACCGGTATTCTCATAACTCTGATCGGTTCGGTAAGACTATTATTTGCACGGTAAATTCGTCGCTGCGTTAAGCGTTCGGCGAGATGTGGAGAGAGCCCAACTGGTTTCCAGTCTTTTAATTCCTCCGCTTCTACTCTATCGTCTAGTGTATTGATGATAGCTACTTCCGATTCTTCGCTTGTTATCACAGTTGACAGTTGTATTTTAACTTCGTTATTTTCGTTAGACGCAGGTAATTCTATAAAATCAATGTCTTCATCTGACAATTCTGAGCTGCTAAATGACTCGGTGGCTAACGATAAGCCTACTTCTCCTTGAGTATTACCTACATCTATTTCTACTTCCTGCAATGAATTTGATAAAATATCGTCGGCACAAGTGTCTATACTGTCTATCTTACTTAGCGCTTTCACTTGTTCGATGTTTATTTCGGATTCGTTAACCTCTGATTTGCCCTTGGTGGCGGTAACCCGAGGATCGGTCACTGCTGGGCCTTGGCGTTTCCCGAACGCGTAGGACAATCTTTGTTCACGTGGCCTGTTGTTCGGCAGACGTGGCATACAACCTGTCGATCGGCAGTACAAAAGCGTGAGGTATGACCCGTTCCGCCGCAATTATAACAGAACATTTTGCTTATATCCGGGACAAATCTTGCCTGCGTTGCCTTCGGTTGATCGCTAGAATTAGATGTCGTCGTTTGACTATTTTTTTCGAATTGAGAAAGGTTATTTTCGAGTCGCTGTTTTACTAGAGTCTTAGAATTATTTGACTTATTGTTATCTCGTTTGCCGGTGCACGAGCCCTTAGATTGTACGGCGCATAAATCGGCGGTTTGTCCGTCACTGTCCGAGTGATGCATCGTTTGATCGACATCGCTTTCGTCGGTGTCGTCTTGTAGACACTTCAGTTCGGTCCTTGCGGGTTTATTTCGCGACTCTTTTTTTCCTTCGAGCGATCTACGGTATACGTAGCTCCGTTCGTTTATATAGTGTAAGAATTCGTCATAGTTATTTATATTCAAATTGAGGACTTCAAATGTTAATCGAGGATTGAATTTTACTAGGATCTGTTTTAGCTGTTCACGGAAAGGTGGAGGGTGTTGCATTTTTTCGAAAAGAAGACGCGCTCTGCACGCAAATTCGGCTAAAGTTTCGTTTCTTTCGAGATTTAAGTCACGCACTTCTAAGAAAAGATCGCCATCATCTTTCTTAACTCCCCATTGAAAGCGAAATGCTCTTGAAAAATCTTTCCATGTACGCCAGTGTTGTTTATTTAACAGATACCAAGCTCTATATGGTCCCTCAAAAATGTTTGACAAACAGGGAACAAACAAGTCTTTGTTTATTCCACTTACGCTTAATTGGTCTTTTAAAATCAACAGAAATTGATCTGGGTCTCTTTCGGTTTTAGGGAAAGTCATTTTCCAGTTGCTAACTATTCGGCCGATTTTCATTGCGGAATCGAGTTCTCGATCTTGAGCGAATCTAGGTGGGTTGTGAGCTATTTCTGCATAACGCGTTGAAGATGGTGTATTTGACCTAGGTCGCGAGCTACGGGATTCTCTAAATTGTCGCGTATCTTCTTCGCTGTCGCTAGACTCACTACTTCGCCAAGATAGTGCCCCCCTTCTAATCGTTGACGTATATTGTCTACGGCTAGAACGTTGATAAGGAAGCGAACTAGTAGCACGGGTTACTTCCCTTTTCTTTTCTAATATTTGTTGATATTCTTCGTTATTTAGATAAATTTCGTCTTCGACATATTCACCTTCTCCTGTGATACGTGTTGCCGTTAACTTAACTAAACTAGTCGTCAAGTCAACGTTTCGCGGGCTAAAATTTCCTGCATTTGAATTGGTATTAGTCGTTCTTTGAGAACCTTGCCTATGGTAAGTTGGTGGTTCAACCCGATTGCTATTTAATAACCTATCATTCGCATTAGATTGTTCATTAAACTGTACTCTACGAGGTTCTTCCCTTGCTAACGGAATACCTTGTTCGTATTGATAATTATCTCGTTGTCTGGTTTCATACGTCCTAAACGACTCGATATTATTTAAATTTTGCGCCGGTCTGGCGTCTATTATATCTTTCCTTACACTGTGGTGTAAATAAGATACAAAGGCTCCCGAGGGATTCGATAATCTGTCTCGCGGTGTCTCTTGTTCACTATCTACTTCATATATTTCGACATTATTCGTCGTATCATTTCTATTTGTATTTTCTATTGGATTTGCTTGTTGCCCGGTTCCAGACGTCCTAGACAACGCGCTTTGCACCAAACCGTTCGACGAACCAGCGCCTACTACGTTAGTACCACTATTTGTAATTTCGCCTGCCCCGCTCCCCCCTTCAACCACGGGGTTGAGTCGCGACGGGTTTTCTCTATTTTGAATTCCTATTAATTTCATGTTTTGTAATAATAAATCTATTTTGCTTTCTAGTGCTTCGACTCGTTCTAATCTACTATTCATATTGACTATTGTCTCTTCGAACGGTGAGGCTCGAGGATTATCACCTGGAGCTGGAGTTGCTCCTCGTGACCCCCTCCCTCTTCCTAACGGCGGAATTCCCCGATCAGACGCGAAGAAATCGTCGTTGGGATTTATTTGAAATGTATTTGCGTTCAGAGTTTGGGTCGGGTGGAACCCCTGCACCCCCATATTGTCCATGGTTTGCCCCTGAATGTTTTCTCTCGACAAGTCAACGCACGCCGCGCCCCCTTCTCCTATTGACGGTGGCGTTCCGCTACGCGACATCGTCAAACTCTTTTTATTTGTAGTTTTCTTTTTAGCAACACCGACTGGCTTTACTCCCGCTCTAGTTACTCTTTTGGGTGGAGAGAAAAACATCGATGCCATACTATGGTTTCATTATCTACCTGATAATACGCACTTGCCAGAACCTTTTCAATATTCACTGATTATTTTCAGTTCGATCTATTTATTCTTAATATAATAATAGTGCCAATGATAGTCGTATATCTATACTAAACAAGAATACGCACTGTAGATAGAGTAAATATAGGTATAATAAGCAAGAAGGATAGTTTAGCAGATATTACAGAGATGGCTACTAGAAAGAGATAGGATAGAAAGTATAGTGAGGAGTTAGACAGAGAGGTCAGAGTACTGCGTCACTCTACGGAACAGTCCCTGTATTATGAATTCTACACGATGTAAACAAAGCGGTCTATTATACGTTAGCGTTAGCCGGCTCTTGTGAATAACAACTCACTAACTTGAAGCTATTACTGCGTTAAATTCGCCGTATTAATTGAATTTTATTTTATTTAATCTATCAAATTTCCAACGTTAGCCCCACGTTGGGCGCCAAATGAGACAAAGCTTATTTTTTTAAGATAAATAATAAGCCTCACCTGACGCGGCCGTGGTCCGTCGGCTGACAGGGCTCTGTGTTCTATTAATTATTAACTATTTGTTGGGCGCCAATTGGTTTGAGGAACCAATACCTTTTATAATTTGATTAATCTTACTTGACTAGCTCATTAATTAACAATGAAACAATCACAGGGGAGTTCCGTTGGGGACCATAGAAAATTGCAAGACAATAGAAAAGATAGATTAAGCAAAGATACATAAACTTTATTGACTTACGTTATTGATCAGGTAAATCTCTAATTCTTGTTTCACTACAACACAGTATTCAATAATTTGACAAAGAAAATAAAACACGATAACAAACAAGATAGAACTATTTTATATTGTCGAATTAGTCGAGCACCTTGAAAACTAAACGACTGTTGTCTTCAACAGACGGAAGGACAGTGAGTTCGACACACGCGGTTGCCAGTATGCCGAACCATATTCATAGATGGCATAGGGCTACGTTATTGTCATGTCTAAGGCTAATGAGTGCTAAATAGATTACTCAACGAATTTCGACAATTTATATGGGATGATATAATATAATTATATAATAAGATATACATAATATAATAAATTAACGATTAATTAGGCGATTAACTACTAACTATTGTAAACTAAGGGATTGAATAGCTTTCAAGGAGCCGAACTGACGTCGAGGAAAGAATATTTAAATTTTCCTGTCACAATACATATATACATACACCGCGTGCGGAATACTTATTATTAATCAAGGATCAAAGTTTGCGCGAGAGACTCATCGTATAGTAATTAGAGTAATAATAATTTGATAACAAATTGTATAAAGAAGTGAATCGTCGTCGAGCTATAATACGCGGTGCTGATGATTACACACATTCTCAACGGTACAAAGTCTGGGACGAGCCCCCACATCAATTATTGCGTCAGATAAAATTTTGACAAATTTACAGCGAGCGATGCGACGCCGTACGTCGCCCGCTGTTCACTTATAAAATTAATCAGACGCATGACTTTGCTTTTCATATTTTTTTTTCATTTTTTTCTTTTTTCTCTATCAGCACTCTTTTATCTCGTTTGTTTTTCATTCGAAGGTTTACCTTAGTGCTACGGGCACCTAGGTCATACATTTCCCCACCAACCTTGTTCGTTTTTATATTTGTTCTATTTTTCATTCATGTCAGTACAGATATTATTCATACTAACGGGTTTATCTATTACAATAATAATAACAAGGCTGCACTACTGCACTCGCGTATGCTTTCACGCGGGATAAACTTGCGCACGCATAATACGCGTAAGATTATTAATTATAATTGTATACATAACATGCATGCATGGTGTACACTACATAGGTATAGTAATGCACAAACATATCTTCTGGGAAATTAATATGATTAATTTGTTTAATAGAAACAACAATTATTTCATTATACTGTATATAATACTATACAGATACAGTTATTATAAACTCGCGAAGACTTGAGCGAGTCTGCAATACGGAATAAGATTCCCCATAATATGTTGGGAAACATAATTGCTGCTAAGAATTGTCATTCACCGGTGGTTGATTTCATTCAATACAATAACTGCACTTATATTGAGATCAATAAATCTGGGACTGCAGTCTCCGAAGTCTAAGTCCAAAGTCCTATTCGATAATTGATGTATTAATTCTCCATGAAATATTATAGTATCATTGTGATTTCTGAATAGATATATCATTCGCGAAGGCCAAATAATGACATTCGGTCGCAGCATGAGTATTCTTTGTGCTAAATAATATATTTTTATTTTTATTTTTATTTCTTTTCTATTTGTCCCCCGTCGTACATTCATATCTGCTATTAATTAATGTCGCACAGTTAATGGTAATTGTACCTACTAATAGCAATAGTCTCGTTGTATACCGCGTCACGCTGTACGTTATATAGGTATAGGTGTACCAAAACCATGCTGACCGAGTATGTATTATTTAGTCAATTTATCTATGGCACCTACACTAAGCTCGCACAGTTCACCTTGTACTTGTAATTAAATTGCTAACTAGACACGGTGATTAACAAAGCCGACGACAAGGCCTAGATCAACTAATTCCATGAACGGGGCGGTCAGTCACGAGGTGACCTATAGTGTCGAGGCTTGCGTGTATATATATATATATATATATATCATATATCCATTATATCCGCGCGAGAAACGAAAAACCGTTATACGTGGTGCAGCAGCAGCGATATACATACAAACTGCGAGACATGATACATAATACCTATTCTTCATGATTTTGTTTTGTTATTGTCTCATATATTATATTAGAGCATCCTTGATCCAATGACTCAATATGTAACATAATCTTATATAGGTACCATACGCGATTCAATTATAAATTCATATTATACTACGTAAGATATGGTTAATCGCGGGTCAAACGATCGTAAAGATTTTTTTAACAATACGTATATGTCTCGTATAGTATATAGTATATTTGCCACGAAATACCGGAGTCTATTATGTTGATGGAATATAATAAATCTTTTCCGCGGTCAGCTGAAAATGACTCGAATTGAATGAAATTGAATTCAAGTGAATGTACTCGATTTGAGGAGATTCTTTCCCATATCTATGAGTCACGATGTGGTTTTCCTCGTGGTTTTACTCGAAAGATATCCGCGTCTCTGCGCAGATGCAGCTCTTTGGGCTCACGCAATCTACGTATGGATATACACCGCAGTCTCGGAGTACGTATACGTATAGCGTGTTTATCTCATCGTATAATTAACGTCATGTGTATCTAATAATTATATGAGAGAAAAGAGGGAGAAGAAAAAATGGACATTCCGTTGATGGTCAGGATGTGGACCGAAGTCGGGAGTCGGGAGTCGGGAGTCGGGATTAGACAAAACCGAGGCAGGAGGCTTTATAATGCCGCGAGGCATGCCGGGGAGTTGATATTACGTCAGCAAAAGGATCGACCGTTCGAGCCCCCGTTCAACTAGCCAATGATATTGCGGCACGGCCAACGCCGTCGACCTGCGCGTCA
Source organism: Tenthredo livida (assembly GCA_963992785.1). Lineage (NCBI taxonomy): Eukaryota > Metazoa > Arthropoda > Insecta > Hymenoptera > Tenthredinidae > Tenthredo > Tenthredo livida. The sequence continues at coordinate 32,905,577 of OZ023068.1, forward strand.
GGGATGCAGGGCCGTATGATATGTTCCTGCAGGGTGCAGGTGTTCCTCGTTGCGTCAGAGATTTCGAATCTTCCCAATAATCGTACAACTCGCATATACATATACACACGATTGCACGTTATTGCGCAATAGTTCCTGCTCCGTTCTCCTACAAACGTATTATTTTTTTGGAGGGGATAGAATGCAGTTATTCGTTAACAACTACCTATATCGTGTTCACACTTCTATTATACCCACACCTATAATATAGATGCAATGTTGCATCAGATGAGTAAAGATATACCGGCGTTGCACCGATACGGATTGTTTGAATCTTTTTTGAACGCAGTAATTGTTTTTTTATCGACCTAATACACGTAATATAGGTATAGGTTTAGGTTTTGCCTCGTGGCGATCGTGCGAATAAACGTGTGATCGCAGAAACGTGGTTCGCGATGACGAGGCGATAACATACGCCTCGAGCATCTGCGCGAATGCTGGGCATGGGTAAATTGGACAGTATACGCATATACTGGTACGTTCGTAATTTCCAGGAATTTCTCTGGTTCTACGTAATCTATGAGGACATAGGATTCTCGCGAGGAACATATCAAGGTGCCCCTTCAGGCCCCGAGACTTTCGCGACCTATTTGCCCTTGACAAGAAGCTCCCCCACCCTTTTAGGCGCCCCACGCGACGCCCCCCTTCGCGCACTCATTCATAGCGCGCGCACACACCGCGCGGTTCTCCTCTTTGGTTCTCTCTTTCTCTCTTCAACCGTGATTTTCTCGAATGAGAGCGACGAAGAGAGAGATGGGGGTCAGTGTGCGTACGGTTTTTACGCACACACATAAGGTGTACGCATGCGTTTGTGTGCGAGTTTGCGGTTAGACGGTGCGCGCGTGCCCCCCGAGAACCGAGACCCGACGTACAGTGTACACTACTGCGGATCGTCGCATTCACCTCGCAGTAAGCAATCGAGAAACGCGGAGAGTAGAACGAACACGTTTCGTATATCATTTGCTTTCGGCGATAAGACGATAATAACAATTGTTCGTGAAAGTTCAATCATCGGATACACCTAGTTTAAGTTTATTCTCTTATCTTGAATAAAACATTTTCAAGAACATACGCAACGCGCGTGGATCGTGAGACGATAGTCTTTAGCTCTGCAGTCTGGCTACTTACTACATCAGGAATTGTGGCGAAAATAGAAACCGGGAAGAACCTGCAACGACTCGAGTTTTACGGATCTATACATCACCGGCTTAGCGGATATTGAATTTTTTCCGAAAACTAATCGATAATGGGAATGAGAAGTCCGATATCGCCGGAGGTGAGTCGACTGCACGAGGTCATACCTGTAGTATGTACATTATACTTAATTCGACATTTTGATACGACGTCGTTCGCCGTTTAAGATCCTCGATGTACGAACGCAAGTAGTGTGTGTATATGCACATCGCTGCTGCAGTTACGCAATTCGAGTAATTATCATAAGTGACGACAAATTGCTGAATGTTACCTACTGCATATACGAGAATAACACTCTGTTGTCTATAGTTAGTGCCATAATAGTAATTACACATGTTTACTTGGTAAAAATTCTCTATAAATCGTCATACGCCTATATCCCACTAATAACGTTATTATATACACATCATGTACGAAATGGCCGTCGCGGTTTTCCCCTTTGCGGGTAAAATAAACATTTTCAGAAACAATTATAAACTTTCTCTTTAAATAACAAATATAATATTCGCTTATTGCGATGATCCTGCGCATTAGCTTCTTATATTTCAATTCGTCTTACTATATACCTACTACGAGTACGTATATAAAACATTAATAATTTTCAACGTTGAACATAATATGTATAAAAAATGAATAAAAAATTTGTTTATTTTATCATCTGCAGATCATGTATACAGTGTAATCGATCAACTAGGTCAAGCCTTGCTAGTTGAGCGCCGTTCTGTCTCGTGACCTTGATAAAGGACGATGATAGACATATATATCATAGTCTTCCACTGATCCTCGGACAGGATACGTTGACCGGACTTTTTGTATGTACCAACATATCGCGTGTCTAATGGCAAAAGGTCGTAAGCGCCAAAAACAAAAAAATTCTTTTTTTTGGTGGCAAAATCTTTTTCATGCAATATTACATCTTTTGGGCATATCCGCAAAAAGAAATTTTTTTGGCGCTTACGACCTTATGGCATTAGTCACGCGATATAGGGCGCGCCAAAAGTCACGATAAATCGATACGTATGTTTTTCGTAAAAATCGTAAAAATGATGCGTGGGCCGTTTCAATTCTCTTCCTACCACGTGGCTGTGTGGTTGATAGCGTGTTCGTCGCTCTTAATCATCGGGAATACACGACTTATGTCATATATATATACTATAGTATCGTTGGAGTCATAGTCAGCTGGGTCACAAGCTCTTCCCGTCAATATATGTACATGTGTGATAAAAACAAAAAGATAACATAACCGATTTTCGCTATATGTATTGCGTGCGTTCTCTTCTCAACGATGTCTGTGGAATTATGTTTCTATTATTAATAGTAGTTCGACGATCGGGGGCTATGGAAAATATATACGCGGAAATTTTTAGTAATTTAAAATGATCTATATATGGGCATAGGTACGATAATATGACGACTGATGAGTAATGATCGATCGCTTTTTCCGATCATCGTTTCTGTATGATATATAGCATAGCTGTAATTATTATATTGATCGTCGTTTCCTATATTATATTTTTCCTACGATATAAAATTAACGTTGTACATATTTCTTGTCTATATAAAGAAGATATGAAAAAGATTCACCGATGTTACGTACATATACCTATACTATATGCATATTCCATAGGTATATATACCTATCGAATTTCCTAAGTAAACGCACGATCGATTAAAAAATAATTATTACTCACGTTATAGATATCTATATAGGTATAGAGATATGAAAAGATATATATATATATATACATACACCTATATAAGTACGCGGGTTGATGTGATGTAACATATGATTCGTAACAATCTTCCAGTAGCTCGACGACTAGGTACGGTTATCGCGTCGATCAATGAGCAAATCTTATTTAAAGAAAAAATTAAAAAATAAATAAAAGATAAAAACAAAAATTAATTAATGACGAAGAGCATCGTGTATACATATATAGACGATTTAATGTACGACAGAAAAAAAAAGAGAGAAAGAAAGAAAGAAAGAAAAAAGGATCTTATCAAATGGTGCATGCAATAAATATTGCAGGTATAGGTATAGGTTTGCAATACGTTTATACATTCGAAACGATAAGAAACAGTTAAGCAACTCGGATTCGTTTCGCGGTAAATTAAGCGGTGCGCTTGCTCGCACATGTTTCTACGTACGTAGGTTATATATATACTATATAAGGCATACATATACAGGTATATACGTATCATATACCGATATATGTGTATATACTACTAGCGATGTATGTTCATACGTGCGGTGATTGTCACGACAATGCGGGGGAGTGGGAAAGATAACCAGGTAGGCACATAATCCATAGGTACTGGTAAAAGCGTCTATTTCTACGTCGAATCGGCTACGAGTTCCATCATAGGTATACCTATCCGCCAGGGATTAATATACATTTAGGAATATAGATTGTTATTTTCGACTTCGCGATTCACGATCTATACCTGTATAGTTGAAGTCCTACGCGATCTATTATACGTACCTATCATACCTATAACCATGGCTCAGACCTTCGGAGATACAAACGTGAGTAGAACGATAAGGGAAAGTTACATATTCAATCATAAACAGAAACAAATTAGAAATTATTTCGTTACAAAATAAATAATGATTAATAATCAACCGATCTGTGCTTTATTAACTTCAATTTCTATAGTCTACGCGTGTATATTGATTCCGGCTCGATCTTTTATCATCAGTCAATTCATTATGAAATTATTTCATATTCTCTTCTCATTCATCTCTTGGCTTTTTAACGAGACAAGTACACGATGCAGATTCTTTTATCTGTTATACGATTTCGTTTGACGAAACAACGACGTTTTATATCTATATATATGGCAATTAAACTGTGCGCAGATAGAGAATCGTTTCCATAATATTCTAATGAGTAATGAGTAATCGTGTAGTAAATTGATTGAAATAAAAAAAAAGATGAAAAAATAAAGACATAAAAATATAAGAATAACACGAACTGATTATTCTTAATGTACGAGAACCAGTTGTTATGTGTAGAAGATTAATGTAAAGTTTTTGTCAATTGGCACGTGGTTTGACGATGAGTTTATAATCCAGTTGATACAAACATAAACTACTTTACTACGGAATAACGCGCTGCTGGTGCTGCACGTGTGCGAGACACGATGACTAGGATTGGCGCGTCGAGGCGGGTGTGTCGCGATGTTGGAATGAGAATGAGAATGAGAATGAGAATGAGAAAGAGAAAGAGAAAGAGAGAAAGAGGGAAAGAGAGATAGAGTGTCAGTGAATGCAGGAGTTTCCTCCGATCGATGCTTCGCGTTTCGCCGCTATAGAAACTACGCGACTATACCATACATACACACATACACGATACGCTGTGGCGAGAAGCGCAATAATAATACAGGGTTGTCGTTTTTTTCCATCATTTGTCTAGTGGTATACATAATACAAATTTATAGGAAAATTTTTGTTCTATCAACTCGCTTATCGGTTTATGACGAATAAATTATATCGCGCTGTTTCCACTCTGAATGCAGTATGGCAGCGGTTATACCAGACACGGTCTTTTTTTTTTTTTCATGTATTAGCGAATAAGCGAATGGAGTTTTTCTCTTTATCGCTAAATCGCTAAATCGCTAAATGTCGAGTGGACATATTTTCGACTATATATTATACGTTACGTCAGTTGATAATGTCAGTAGATCTGATATCGTTTTAAATTTTACCGACGATATGAATGATCGTTTTCGTTTTATAATGCAATTGTTCTGCAGGTATACTTAAGTATCGAAATTTTCCACATGTAATTTATCACACAGCGTGCGGAATGTTTTTCTTCGTTTCAAGGACTAGCGATTTATTCGCTCCGGCCGTATATCATAACGCGCACTTCAAATCAATCCGCAATTAAACAATTGATTGTAAATTACTATATTTATCATTAATATCGTACGACGCCTATAATCGTTCAAACGTTATTTTACAACCATCCCAAATCCTACGATCGATAATTACCGTTATCGGACGATATAGATGATATTTTTATGTTTAATGCCTGGCTGCAAGATCTAAGAATCCGATAGTAATCGCGGCTAGTAATATCATTGACATTACTTTTGTTGTGAGAGAGCGACGCACGATCGCGAATCCATCTATACTCAACCACAGTAACTAGCAAGACGAACTACATATATTATTACTGCATAGGGTTGAAAAAGCTGCTCTATATTTCGATACGACGAAATAGGATCCACATAGCGAAGAAAAAACAGTGTTAAAATTTAAGAATTGGGTTCAATACAAGCGACAATCTTTTCGATTTTGATTTCTGTTGAATCTTGTATATTTTATTAACTGAACTACCTACTGTATACACAAATCACTTCCAACCCTGGTATTGCGTGTTCTGGGACGTCATCCGAATATGTAGCTTGTAAATTTATGCGATATAGGTGTATACTATACATGTGGGTACACATTTATATTCTTATCTTTTATACTTACGCGTATAGACTGGGATAACCGAGATTGATCTCTTATTCCATGAATCTAGGCAATAGGGAACACATCTTTGACCATTATTATTAATCATTTATCACTCTATGCATATATTTTTCCATTCTGTAAATTGAGTGTATACTCTCAACGAAATTGTACCTATATGCATACATTATGTAGCTATGGTCGCCTTAATTCACCCAATTGATTCTATACGCCAACAAGTTTGATAAATTGAATACTTATAACTCGTGCGAGTACTTGAAAATAAGAAAAACTTTCCCTTGCCCGTGATGATCATCGGCGATGTATATTCGTCTCCGCTCCTTATTATACCTATATGCTATCCTTTAATAGACCGCGTTTATATGTATACCTATATACGAGTTGACGTATAAATAATGTCTATATTGTGTAGGTACGCGTAATTGGTTAATTAAATATAAAGCCATGCGTCACAGAGCTGTTCGACAAACAGCTACTTAGTTAGTTGCGTGCGGGAATATACCTATGATTTAATTTTTTAGTGGAAATTTTTTTTTTCTTCGTTTTTTTTCTGTTTTCAACTGTTACGAAATTGGTTCGACTGTAATTTATTATTTCCTTTATTTTTCTACAGTTATATATATTCTATTCTTATTTTCAACATATCTTTGTTTTCTGTTGGAAATTTTTTTCTTCAAATATCGAAAACCGCGACTTTACATGCAAAACAAACTGCGGAAAAATCGAAAGGCCGAAGAACTTCGCATCGGATATTAATATGGATCTTTGATTTTTGAACTTTGTCCTCTTCAGCAGCAGCAGACTTGTAGTGTATAGAAGAAAAAAAAATGAAAAAATCTAACCAGCGTACACAAATCCGAGAATTTATTGCATCTCATCTCTTAATGTGCGCCTGCAGTGACGTAACTAATTGTACAGTCCGTCCGGTCCCCTGCATCCAACAATTTTTGCTATTCATGGCTGATAGATTTACACGACGAGTTGGATTCTTCCGAAAACTATATGACTGATGATGATGATGATGATGGTCATAGTCAAGGCCGCAGAGTTAGAATTTTACATCTTCTCCAGATATATTATTCCTTCCAGAGTCGTTTTTCTTATTCTCTTTTGCCCATTGTTTCGCTAATGCGGTTTGTCTCAGAATCGAGTTACGTAAGGCGCAATAAGCGAAATTGTGAGATATAATATGATATGCAAACAGTCATCTTTAATATTTGCAAATCATCATTGTAGATGATCGATCGAAACTATTCCTGTATACACATGTGCAGGTGATATATTATACATATGTATAGAAGCGCATGTCGCTGCTTAAAAGTGAAACCTCTAGAATGATATCGCGTCTCACATCTTATTTAAATAATAATAATAATAATCATAATGGAAAATTATTTTTGGTTCAGATCAGGGAGGCCTGCAAGGACCTGGTGTTATCCGATGAACAGCTTAAGCTGGTCATGCAGAGACTCACGGAAGAAATAACCAAAGGATTATCAAAAGCCACCCACGATAGCTCGATTGTTAAATGCTTCACAACCTACGTACAAGATCTTCCGAATGGCTCGGGTAATTTTAATAGAACTTAGAACTTGGTTTAATTTTTTTTCTAATTTTTATGCTTCAAGAAATCTGAACTCGTCCATCTAATTCTTCGACCTTATCTTCACCCGCACACAATTCTGCACACAAATCATCTAATACAATAAATTCTTGCGTGTTTTAGAAAGGGGTAAATTTTTGGCGCTTGATTTGGGCGGAACTAATTTTCGTGTACTCTTGATAACTTTGGAGGGTAACAGCTTCGATATGAAGAGTAAAATCTACGCAATACCACAGAGTCTTATGCTGGGTAGTGGGAGGCAGCTTTTTGATCACATCGCACAATGTCTCGGACTTTTCATCACGGATCTTGGACTCGGTGACGTTATTCTACCGCTGGGTTTCACATTCAGTTTTCCCCTCACTCAGCTGGGACTCACCCAAGGAAAGCTGGTCAGATGGACCAAGGGATTCAACTGCAGTGGCGTCGTAAACGAGGACGTTGTTGCCCTACTCGAAGAAGCTATTGCCAGGAGAAAGGTGAGAGGAAAAAGATGCTGCAGGATGAAAAATTCTAGGAATCTGCATCATCGCAGGACTGATTGATGAACGATTGATCATTCATTGGTCAATTTTTCTTCACCGATTCATGAATTCACGTTTCAGGATGTAAAAATCGACGTCTGCGCCATCCTAAACGACACAACCGGCACCCTGATGTCTTGCGCATGGAAGAATCAGAATTGTCGGATCGGCCTCATAGTCGGTAAGTCCAGGAATGATGGGAAAATATCAATTTCTTGATTCGATGCGAGGTGGATGATGCTATTTTTGATCATTTTCATAAAGGCACTGGATCCAACGCTTGCTACGTGGAGAAGACTAGCAACGTGCAATGCATGAATCCCGAAAACGGGGACTACAACAAGCCAAACATGTTGATAAACACGGAATGGGGTGCCTTCGGCGAAGGGGGTGTTATCGACTTCGTTCTAACCGAATACGATCACGACATTGACGACAATTCGATAAACCCGAAAAAACAGATATTCGAAAAAATGATATCCGGCATGTACATGGGAGAACTTACTCGTCTAGTTCTAGAAAAACTCGCCACCACCGGACTTCTGTTCGGAGGAAAATGTCCCAGCGGTCTAAAAAAGAGGGGAAAATTCTTCACGAAATACGTATCTGAAATCGAGAGGTGCGTGTCTTACACATCTTCAATCCGTGCGATATATATTTCTTTTTTTTTCAATAATCATCATTCATCAAGTTACCGAACATTGATTAACAAAATCGTTTCTCATTTCGTTTTCAGCGATCCTAAGGGCAAGTACACAAATTGTCGACAAGTTTTAGCGGAATTGGGAATCCGGAATGCCGTTGATCAGGATTGCGAAAACGTTAGATACGTTTGTTCCGTAGTTTCGCGGAGAGCAGCTCATCTTTCGAGCGCCGGAATAGCAACACTTTTGAATAAAATGGGAGAAGATAACGTGACGGTTGGAATCGACGGTTCTGTGTACAGGTTCCATCCCCACTTTCACGATCTTATGACAGAAAAAATTGGCCAGCTACAGAGCCACAAGGTAAGAATATAGTTTCGTTAATTATCTGCAACAGATTTTCTTTTTCTTTCCGAATTTATTCATTCATCTTTTTTTTTCCTATCGATTTTTAGTTCGACCTGATGCTCTCTGAGGATGGTAGTGGTCGCGGTGCAGCCTTGGTTGCAGCAGTTGCGTCACGAGACCGGTGAAGAAGCGTTTGATCGTATAATATAAAATAAATAACGATAATAAATTAAAGTTTTTTACTTAATTCAATAAAAAAGTGAAAAATAAAGTAAAATAAAATAATAATAATAAAGAAAAAGGAAAAATATTGAAGGAAAAACAACAAAATTGAGGAAATCAGCACCAGAGAGATGTATGTAAATATAGAGCACAAGCAAAAACGAATAGCTTAAAAAAAAGAAAAAGAAAAAGAAAACTAGATCAATGCCCAATAAAGCTTGAGGAGGGGAGCGTGCCTCTTAAAAGCTGGATTATATATTATATATATATAGTATATATGTATATTATTGTATAGTAGCTGATTGATTCGGTTCCTGAAAGAAAAAAAAAAAAAAATAAGCACGATTTTTATGGTTTTTTTGTTCGTTATTCTTTCTTTACCAGGCGTTATGCGATTGATTCTAGTAAATCTTTTATTTATTCATAATTTATATGATTGTAGCGGCTTGGTTTTTATCAATTATTAATTATTAATTGTTAATTGTTATATCAAGCCTATACCGCCTATACACTGCATATTTCGATGATATATATAATAGATTAATTAGCTAATTACCATAGTGGTTGGTGATATACTGTTTATGTTTTAATTTTTATTTTAATTCTCTCTTATATTATTCGCCTATTTTTTTTTTTTTTTTTTTTTTTTTTGGTACATCGATCTGCGATATATATAATATCCGTAAATGCAGCTACTCGAAATTTTTCAACGTTTTAAAAAAACCGCACGCATATTTTTTTAAATCGTACCGATTATAATATGTATAAACAAAGTGAATATTATTATTATTAATTATTATTATTATTATTATTATTGTGTAATAATGAGATGAAATTAGTTTAGGAATCATACCTAGTATATTATATATCTGCATGAAGCAACAGAAAAAGACCGAGAAAAATTTTGTTTCAAATTAAAGGAAAGATATAATACTGTATAGAGCCGGTATTGAATAATTTATTATAGTCAATGTATATTATATACCTACTTATGTATTTTTTGATTTCTTTGTTTTACTATTCAGGATTTTTATTCGTTTCGTTTCGTTTCGTTTCGTTTCGTTATTTTTTTTTTATTTTTTTTTCTCTTTTCTGTCTTTTGCTTTATCTCATGAAACGGCACGATGTACGATTACTATGTTAATACCCTGAAGTGAAAAATATTGTTACTTAAAATTGTGGAATATGTTATAATACGAATTTGTTGTTATCATTGGGCGAGTGCTACTTAATATGGAATATTGTTTACTTAATAAACCTTTTTTTAATAAAGAAAAAAGTGTCATGGAAGATGAAGAGAGAGTGCAGATAGCGAGATGGAGAGAAAAGGAAGAAAGAAAAAAACAAAAAAAATTGCCGTGTCGTTTTTATATTAGAAAATTTGCGAAACAATTAATCATACGATGTTGTTACTATTATCAAATATTATTATTATTATTATTATTATTTTATCTTCTACATAGTCTAATGAGCGTAAGAACGAGGGAATGAACGAAGTAGTGATTCAACGTGCGAGAATGTGTGTTTCGATGTGACATTGAAAATGATTATTATGAATATATTTTTTTAGTAAAATGAATTTGAGATTTCAATTTTGTTATTTTTTTCGGTAAATTGCCTATATCTGTCTTTCGATTGTTATTTTTTATTTATTTAATAACAAATACATACCCTACTCACTGCAGCAGACTTGGGAAAACAACTTTAAATAACATTTCTCATCGAATGTATACCTATTGACGGAAACGGCCGATAAACGTGCGCGCGTGTCTTTAGAAATGTTTCAAACTTGTATATTTATTATATATATATGAGTATAAGTATATGCGGTCTTATTCGCGTGTGTCCTACAATATATGAATAAATACACACACATATAATACACACGGTCGCGAAATTATTTGAACAGTTTTACGAACAGGAATTTAATTATTCAAGTATTTAAAACTATATTATTCAACCGCCATGATTGTATAGGTATAGGTATACCTATATGTGGTACATACAATTTTTACTTAATTTTTATCCGTTATCTCACACCGATTCAGAGATAAGGCGTGTAACCTACGCGATAAATAATAATTGGTCCGCAACTGAATACATACCTACTTATACTTAGTATTATAAAACACAGTGGTAACCGCGCCGCGCGCTCGTGGTCTCACAAATAATGCTTGCGATATACACCACCTGGGTTTATTATTAATGGTTCTTACTTGTATAATATATACCTACCGCGTCGTAGAGTTTTTTTTTTGTTTTTTGTTTTTTTTTTTATCCTCTTCAAATTTAACAGTTTTGCAATCTGCATAAATACCTGTATCTGATCGATCGCATACCAGCTGCGAACGTATAGTTGTAGAATATGTTTCGTCGACTTCGAAAATTCAAAATGGTGAGTAGATGATGAAGTATATGTGTAATAATATTGTACATATAATGATATATTCGTACAGATATTGTATACCATTTTAGCTAAATATATACATATAATATATAGTCATTTACGATATACAAACTGCCATAATAGCAAAAATATACATGCAATAATTAATGGCAATTTTAATCCAAACTGTACATTTAGGTATTCATATACATTATACACGTTATACCGTATCCGTATTTGAAGAAAAATTTTCGAAATAGATTATTATATATACAGTATACACTCACATAATTCGTACAAATTTTCTATAAATAATACAACTCCTCGCACGAATAATATTTGTTGTATTAATATTATTATTATTATTTATTATTTATTATCATTATCATATTGCGAAGAGAGAAAGTGAAAGGTTATAATTACTTGTAAGAAATCCTACATACACACACGATTTATATATATATATATATGTATAAAAACGATTCAAGATACAGTCACCTTATACTATACTATACCATACTATACTATACTATACTATATTATATTATACTATACTATATAGTTCTATAAATTCAATGTTGTAAATTCTTTATTTTGACTACGTCTTTTACTACGTACTACCTATGTGTGTGTGTGTGTATATAAACATAATATTTTATTTTCATTCATTCATTTCTATTATGTATTTTTATTTATTTATTTTTTTTTTTTTTTTTTTTCGTTTTTATAAAATAAATATAGGTAGAAGAAGAAAAAATACATGCTGTTGTTGGGATGTAAATGTTGAATTATTGATAAATAAATATGATCAAAGGATCTACTTTAATATAAGTCTCATCAATAATATAGTAGATATCACGTGATCCCTGCAATCCTAAAAAAAACGTTTCTAATTTACGCAAAACTCGATACCTTGTCTTATCTCTCTTCAAAATATCCCGCCTCTGACTTTTTAGCCACACTAGCGCCACGTTGACGATCAGTGATCGATCACGCGAACTATGGCTTGTCAAAGTCAGGTGTTTCCGCGTCGTCTGCACACGCGTCTTTCGATCCATGTTATGCATGTATAGTATAATCATAATCGAAAAAATCTTATCATGTAAAGTTTTCGCAATTGATATAAGTAGTAAAAAAATAAAAAAATAATATGACAGCGATAAATTTCCGACAAGCTTGAACTGCACAGCTGTAATATAACGATAAAGTACTACCCACAATATTTAAACATCGTTGTGAAAAAATGATCAGCAGTTTTCAAGCTGCATTAAAAAATGCCGTTGATGTGGTGAGTCCGTACTCTCGACTACCTTACCTTCAAATTTCACTGATATACATGTAATATCATTATCGAAACACCTACACGTCTTATTTCGCACACAGATTAATTATCAGCCACGTATTCACCAACTTGTATGTCTTTAATCCTAGGTCTCAAAGTTTACGAACAATTCGGAAACCACAAGTAATCGTGGTTACGTTTGTTTGTAGGTTATGTGACCTTTTTTTTTTATTTTGGTTTTGGTTTCCGTTCCGTTTCAGGTCGCCCCTCCGGCCACGGCTTTAGACGATTTCACATATCACTGGAAACAGTTGATGAATTTTTACGTTAATCATTTGACAAATTGCAAAGTACCGATAGAGACAACAAACATTCCACACCACCTTGACAAATTGCTTGAGATTTTGTTGACCGAGGAAAATGAGCTGGGTACAGAAAACCCTGGACCCTGTTTGGAGTATTTGCTACAACACCGCCTTCTCGACTTACTAGCGACCTTAGCCAGCGCAGAAACACCGCCGGGAATGAGATTCGTCTGTTTATCATTCCTCAGGAGATTGTTGACCAGATTACAACATCCGTTATTACCTCATGTCTCCGTTTATAGCCCTGTTCAAAGACTCATTGCATTGTGCAACGGGAATACAGCTTCGCCGACGGAAAATGAGGAGATACAATTTCTGGTCGCTCTATGTTTCCTCATATGCAAACATCCCAATCTTACGTACATCATGAACAATGTTAAAATTCCTCATCAGAGACAAAACGCCCTGGCTGGATCCGCCTCGAGCAAATTAGAGACGCAACAAATTACTTACGTTCCTAACAGGACTAGAAACAACTCTAATCCTCTGTTCGAACCTCTCAATACCCAAGCTGTGACTCTGGTCAATCCGAATTTACACAATTCAGAAAGTAGGAGGAAACTCTCGAGACAATCTAGTCAACAGTCTTTTAAAACTAAGAATTCGGAGGCAGATTCGTTTGGGCAGATGTTCGATAGAGACCAGATCATAACGTCCGATACAATCGCATCTGAACATAGGAGGAAGATATCAAATCTGTCCAACGTTTCTTCATGGTCAGACGAAATGGAGTCTGGTTCTCAATTGTCGAGTCCTAATTTTCAGAAAACTCGTAGCGGCTCTCTTTCGTCTTGCAATGAAATACGACAGAGCGAAACTGAGGATAAATTATTTCGAAAGAGTTCAAACGGGTCGAAAAATTCGGCGGAAGAAATTGAGGCGAAACTCCAGGATCTTAGAGAATTGCAGATTGAAGTTAAAACCAATTCTCCATTCACCGCTGCCTCTTCCGATTTGGATAAGGCTCTCGCAAACTACAAAGTCTTTCAAGATATCTCAGAAACTGATAGAGCAGACTTGGACGCGTCAAGCGACGCCGCGACGAGGAGCAAATGCCTTCAAAGTTCGCAGGATCTTTCGTCACCGACTAAAAGCACGAAATGCCTTTTGTTAGACGCTTTGATAAGCTATCTGAACAGCGCAGTAGGTATCTAACTGGATTGGTGATTAGAATGGTTCCATCTATCACAATTTTCAATAATTTTCAAAACAATTGAACATTGTCAATAGTTATTCATGATTATACAATTGTTTCAGGATAACATGGTCAGGATCAAAGCATGCGAAGGAATAATGGTCTTAGCTTCGTTGCAAGACTCACTGTTCGCCCGAAACGTTGCAAACAGCGAACTGCCGTTTGCTTTATCAAACAGATTGGAAAATTTGTTTAACTTAATTCCAGCTCACGTTGATCCTAACGAAATTGACGAAGTCACTGTAACTTGGGGTCTAGATTCCCCGCTTTGGACAAGTGAGAATAAATTTCCGGGATGTAGACAAGTAGCCGCGTTCTTTATGTGGCTTGACTATTGCGACCAGTTGACTAGAGAGGCTTATCCAATAGTGGGAGAAATCCTTGCAGAGAATATACGCGTTATGTTTTTTCAAAAAATATTAACTCCGGCTCTATCCGATCATCACGTCGTGCTGATCACTGCGCTCATAACAAAATGCCTGAAGGAAATCACATCCGCTTCTTTAAATACCGGTAAATCTAACAAGAAATCATATATATGCCCAACGATTTTCCACAGATATGATGACGGGCTTTTAAACGTTTCAGAAATTGATTACTGGCTTGTGGGTCATCACCGCGATCCCGAATTACCTGGAATCTTGCCTTCTCCCGTTGTCCATCAGCTGATAAGAAATTGCTACACGGACAGCGACGATCTGACTCTGGAAACATTGAGACTGTTTGAAGAGATGATTGAGAGACGCCATGAGCATGTCTTGCATTGTTTAGTTCTTACTTATCTGACGTCTAGAGGATATTACGACAACAGTGCAGCGGATAGTGCGATCGCATCTTGGAGCGACGAGGAAGATGAGAGGGAGAAGAATAGAGGGACCCTTGATTTGTCCAGCAAACAGAGTCACAGCAGGACATTGGCGCCCTCGAATATTCACAGAATAATAAATTGGTAGGATTTTGTAAACTCGTTAAGAGCTTCGACGATAAGATTCAAGATTCCTAACGTCTTCCACTTAATGTTTCATAGTTTTCTATCCCTGCTACCACGAGGGCTTCAGTCTGATCTCGAGGCGAATAATTACGAGCAATATATGGCTGATTGGGAGAAACAATACTCTTCTGTACTCGCGGAATGCGCGCTTCTATCTTGGCCTTTGGAAGCAGTGACGATAGACGATTCTGCAAGTTCAGATTCAAGGCCAGAAGCTGACCATTGTACGCCGAGATTTTACCCAGGAGCATTTCTGACAATGCTCTTTGACAAAGTTACCAACATCCCGTGTCAGAAATACGATATCAACTTGCAACTGACTGTACTAGTATCGAGATTGGCTCTATTACCGCATCCGTACGTTCATGAATTTTTGTTGAATCCTTTGCTGCCCTTGACCCCTGGCACAAAGAGTTTGTTCGGATGTTTGCAACAAGTTGTAAAACAGCTTGCGGTCGAGGTAACGAGAGTGCAGGATTATAAACAGACGTTGAAAGATACGAGGCAGAAATTGCTCGACGATTCTGTACAAAATCCGTAAGTATTTTATAGTGTTGGAAATAAAGGAGAATGGAGTAATTATTATTACAACAACATTGTGTAATCGTTGCAGATCTAAGGAGAATATTTTATTCGAAAGTGTCGTAATAACGGAAGAGTTTTGCAAAGAATTAGCAGCGATTGCTTACGTCAAGTATCACCGATCGATGTAATAGACAGTTTATCATTAAACTAGTATGTATGTAATAAGTTGATAACTGCATTAAGGAGGAACATTAACGTTACGCAAAAGAGGGCCTTAGTAGTTAAAAAGTCATAAAGACAACTACTTAGATTTACAAATGACTAGATATGTGTAATTTAGCATTGTGAAGATTCGTAGTGGGAAAAAAGAGAGAGTTTTGAAATCCAGGAGAGACACTTGACGAAGTGAGATTTAGAATAATTCCCAATTACACTGTAAGATACCAATATACCTAATATTAATTATTATTAACGTACCGTTTCGTATTACAGGTATAATAAATCGTAGAATTAGTGTCTGTATACTATAATATCGTAAAGCTCTGAGTACCTTATTATTTTCTCTTACAATTAAATTATACGCTACGTACAAAATCCGAATACCTACATAGTTATAAAGTTCGTTTATTTTTATTTTTTGCGCAAAGCACACGCATGCATGTAGGCATACTACCTTAGTTTAAATTTCCAATATTTTCTAATTACTATTCGAATGAATTAAAACAACAATGCTTAAAAATCGTAATTACCTGCAGTGCATAAACGTCCCAAAGATGATGCTGTGCATTATATTATATTATATCATATTACATTATATTATAATTAATGTATTTGTTACCTTGACTTGTTTTGAATAAAGAAGCATTTTGTTGATATAAATAAACGGTGTGTGTATTAGCTATCATCTTGAAATTTGAATCAGGCGCTTTTTAGCGTCACGCGCCTATTTTACGCGCTAAATTTCTTTACCACGTGCGAAAAATCTTCTGCTTCTGTCAATCTCAAAGTTGATAGGTATTAAGAGAAATGGAAAGTCTCTCTGATCTTAGGATAAAGGAGTTGGTGAAAAATATACACAGACTATTGCTAGGTGTGGAAAAAGGATCTACATACAGCAGCTCGATCGTAAAAGTAAACAGCGATAACCTATCCAAGTATGGAGACGTGTGTTTTCTAACCAAACTCGAAACATGGAGAAAAGTATTCCCGGATAATTTCGAGTCTGTATCGAGCTCGGGAAATATACTCGAGCATTATCTGACCAGAAATGGAATCGAATTCGAAGAAGAAGAAGTTGCAGACAAGGTGAGAGACGTGACATAACCTAGAGGTGTTCGTATATTTCTAACCTCAAAACTACAGCGTAACCAAATTTTCAATAATTATTCCAGGCATTTTTGAATATAATAGAAGCTAGTAGGAATTGGTGTTTAAAAATCGAAAAATGTATACTTCAAAACGAAAGAGTTTGCCTTTTTTTAGACAGAAGATATACCATCGCTAAGACAGTGGCAACTATCGTTGCTGAAAATGTTAGCTACGGTGAATTTGAGGCAAAGGATAAAACCTTCTGTTTTAATATCGTATACGACAAAGATTCTGAATTGACAAACCTTAGATTGCGTCTGATCAAAGGTGTCGCTGATAATATAATCAAGACTCACGGATACAAGGTGTCTGATGATATCATCGTCGACAAATACGATATAACCACAAGGTCTAAGACCGGCTTTAAGGGTCAGTCAAAAGTCATTCTATGCGGAGTTGCTAAAAATTTTACAACCAAAACCAAGGAAACTAACATAACTGAAATTCAATACTGCGGTGAAAAGCTCGCCGAATTATTTGACACAAATGAACACAAGCTCATATTATCTCCTAATGGACAAACAAAAGACAAGAATTCTGGTCTCAAACGAATCGCAGAGGCTGCGGTCGCGATGGAATTCTTGGCTGTTAAACCCAGTCGCGCAATTACAATCGCTACGGGTATGGACAGTGTGAATGCAAAGGGTAAATTTTTATTCAACTAATCATGTGATCAGTCTGAGCAGATGCTACCTTATTGTGGCATAGGTATTATCCTATAATTTCTATGGGGGTAAATCGATTAATATTATGTATTGTTTCAGGCTCGTCTTTTGTATTGTATAATACGGCGAGAATATCCGCAATTTTTGATAGATTTGACGAAGAATGTTCAAAAGGGAACTATCCAAGTTTATCAGAAATTGGAGAGGTGGATTTTTCGCTTCTCAATCAAGATGTGAGTCTTGTCTAGAGGAGAGAATATATTGTTTCAATTTCTCGTCTAGATTATGAATAATATTAATCTGTATGTATTTTTCAATTTTTTTTTTATTTCCAATTCCAGGAGGAGTGGGAATTGACGTATAATTTTTTACTCGGTTATCCAGAGACGATAGAAACTTGTGTGAGGCTTGAAGGAGGCTTGGAAATTTGTCCGCAATATATATGTTCATTTTTGTCACGTTTATGCAACAAATTCAGTGGCTATTATCGTCGTGTTCGTATATTGACCGTGAGAGAAGTTTCTAAACTTTTGATACCTCGATATAGAATTTAAACAACATTCGTATCAATGCAGTATGTAAATATCCGTAATATCTATTGGATTTGTTATTGTTTCAGGAAGGGCGAGATCATCTGTTACCAACAATGATGGCGAGATTGTATCTGCTAAAAGCAGTACAGATAGTAATACGCAATGCCTTAAGACTATTGAACATTGATCCGGTTTCACGAATGTAATGTAATATATGTACATAATTATTATTATACAATATTCGTATTTAAATATCGTCAATTATGTAAACATTTATAAGAGTAACAAATACCTAATAATAATAATGATGATAATTTGATATACAACGTGAATAATAATTGTAGTTTTTTTTTTTTTTTTTTTTTTGGCGCAGAACCTTTGGCCAGAGCTTATCTTCTGCATTTCGATAACAGAGTGATAAAGTTGAACCTGAAAGATGATGTGTTTACATACGATAACAATAAACTAAGATAAGATCGAGAGAGAGAGAGAGAGAGTGAGTGTGTGTGTTTATTCTCTTTTATTGATATTTTAACTTAAGTCTCTCGTTATAATTCATGCAGTTTAAAATGTGGATGTATAATGTGTGTATAATCATCCTCCCGATAAACGAGACCTTTTGTTATCGTTATTTATTTTATTTTTTTTTCTATATATACTCGTACTGATTTATCTCAGTTTTATCTAATTTTTATTTTTTTTATTTTCTCTCATTTGACGGTTCTCGACATAACAACAGTTTTCTTTCTTTCTAATCTGTTTTTAACAACGATATGACTTTTCTCTCACTCCACAACGCGAGTTATCGTATGTTATTAGTAGATTTCTCAATGGGCTATTAATTAATAACGAATTTTATCGCTTTTAAGTAATTTAGTATAATACCGTTCACGCGTACGATTTGTTTTCAAATTTTCGTTTATCTATTCGTCGTTTTGTTTTTGTTGTTTTTTTCTTCTTATTCACTCTTCTCTTATTTTTTTTTTATTTTTTTTTTATTTTTTCAGACTAGTGCTATGTTCTCTCTACCCTACTTCCTGTCCGCTTTGATCGTTTGTTATTTTAATTACCGTTTTAATTTATTCCGTTTCATTAACAGCTATACAACAATCAACGGAAATGTATCGATCGTATCTCCCTGCAGTTGTCAATATAAGTGTATTTTTATAAACCCTTCCAACTCGGGGTAACAAAAAGACAAAAAAATCAACAAAAAAAAAAATGATTATTGTGTCAACTATAGAAAATGCGGTCAAGACAATTGAAAAGAGAAATAAGATTCGAATAATAACGCGGAGAACTGTATACACAAATATGTGATTATCGCGTAATATATGAATATAGCCTGGTGCAACAATCACATCACCGCGTTAAACCATGGTTGTATATTTCTTTGTTTTCGTTAATCGGGGTCAAGTTTGACCGGGCAACAGTCGAGTCCGCCTACTAGTCGATAATCTAAAAAAATAAAAATCAAAGAAAAACTAAAAGAAAGATAGATATCGTTCGATCTTTAAGTTTATGGTAATACTCTACGTCAGTTTAGGAAATATATGGAAGAAGAAAAGAAAAATTAAAATTGAATAGAAGAAATAATAATAATAAATATAATAATAAAAAAAAAAAAAACTAGGTAAAAATAAATAAATAAATAAATAAAACTAATAGAAGCGCACGAAAGCATTACGACCAGCTGTTTGTTTTGTTTTCGGGCATGAAATTCACGTGACATCGTCAGGTAGTGGCGGCCTGCACGGCGGCCTCTCTATCGGCGGTTTTGATTGGCCGTATCTATGCACTCGCGCACTGCTCGGCCAATGAGATAGCGCGTTAGTGTCGGACGGCTGGTGCCTCGGTGGAAAGACGTTTGACATCGATAAATGCGTGAGAGTGCTCGCGAGGTGCGGAGCCAGGCCGTCGTGCGTTCCTTGTGTCCGTTCGTTCGTTTGTTCGTACGTTCGTTCGTTCGTACGTTCGTACGTTCGTTCGTTAAATAGTTCGGTTGGTTGTTTCTTGTTTTTTATTATTATTATTATTTTATTTAATTATTAATTTAAACAAAAAACCGTGAATAACGTTCAAAACGTACTAGGTTTTTACTTCTTTATGATATATAAGTGTTTGTTGGTTGCGATCGTCGTTTTAATTTACCCGTATAACGTTAGTTAGTTATACTACCGTCTCGCGTTTCCCCCCTCTGTGCGTGCGAGCGTGTTTTGTTTTTGTTTTTTTTTTTGTTTTTTTGTTTTTTTTTCGTTCAACTTTTCTTTAGTGTGAATCGGGAAAGTGACGAGCACGAGCATTGCGACGACGAAGAACAAAAGAAGAAAGAAAGAAAAACAAAACAAATGAGAGTATATAAATGAATGAATAAATAAATAAATAAATAAAAAAAACGAGAACAACAACAACAACAACAAGAAGAAATAAAATAAAATATAATATATAACTATATAATTAATTAATCGAGAAACGGAGAGATAAAGAGAAAAGATATTTAAAAAATATAAAAATTATAAGATTATGATATGAATAAATAAATGATTAAATAAATGAGATAAAATAAGTAAAACGCTACTCTGTGTCAATGTGTGGTCAAAGAAATGAAGTGAGGAAAGTCGTAAATCTTTAAACTGATTCCTCGTATAAGAAACCAGAAGACCGTATACCTAACTACGGAAGCAAGTGCGCGAGTAAGACAAAAGATTATAATAAAAGAGTATAGCGAAAGGATTGTAAAAATAATAAAATAAAATAAAAATAAAATTGTTAACGTGTTTAAAAAAGAAGAAAGAACAAAAAACAAAAACAAAAAAAAAGGGATAAAGGGATAAAGAAGAAAGGAGAGAAAGAGACTACGGGACGCTTCGACAAGGATCTCTGCTAAATCACGGGAAATATGAGCATTGCTGCCCTTCTGGAGGCTGCCGAATACATTGAACGAAGAGAAAGGGGTACGTCTTCTTTTCACCTCGCGTCTCCCTCTCTATAAACTCGTAATAGCTTTTCTAAGGTTCATATAGAGTTCGTTGCTCGTAACCGACCTAGAAACGAAACATGGAGTTTCCGTCCGTCCGTTCGTCTCTGCATCGCGGTTGTTCGTACAGAGTAGAGTAGAGTAGAGTAGAGTATAGAGTAGAGTTAAAGTAAAGTGAAAAGTAGAGGCGTTAGAGTTGAGTTTTCTAAACACAGTGTGACGTGTGTCAGAGTGACAGCCGACTGCCATGCCGAGCGCCGATCTCGTGTCACACTATGCTCATGCATGAGTATACATATATATATATACATATATATGTACGTTCCATATGAGCACGGATACGTGTATAGATATAGACATATACATACATACCTACATATCTTCATATGTATAGTATAGATATATGTATACGCGTGCATCGACACATTAATTCTCTGACATATGTAGTATATATATGCATCGTCGTACCATACCGCGCGCATTAAAGCGGAGGCGTTATTAAATGTGTGAGTGAAGAGCGTTGCGTTGCGTTGCGTTGCGTTGCGTTGCGTGCGAGCGTTATAGAGGACCGCGACGCGTTGCTTTTCTACCTACCTATATTATACCTCCCTCACTCCCTCACTCCCTCACTCACTCACTCACTCACTCACTCACTCACTCGAAGTGCGTGTATGCTCCCTCGCCCGTTTATATCTCTACGCGCGGGGTCCCTCATGCAGCCGTAGACGTGAACATGTGAGGAGTAAAGAATCTCACCACCCCAACAACAACGACCACATGACTAGTGAAACCTGATGTTACGTGTAGATATACACGCGCATACATACATACGTACATATTTATACGAACTGCACCACGAGAAGCCGTCGTCCCCGCGCGTTATAATCGAATCCACGTTATACAGTATTATATACACGAGTATTGTTCCCTCGTTTATATCCACGCCTACGTTCTCTCAATACGTATGTTCGATTGGTAACGAAAATGTACTTTTTCTTTTTCGTTTTTTTTTGTTAGTTCTTTGTTTGATCGGGTCTACAAACACAATATTAAGCTCTAATATTGTGGCAGGTTCGATTTTAGAATTATTCGTTTCCCCTCGATGAACCCAATCCCAAGATATATTACACGATGTTATTAAATAACGTTGTTATACATTTTCTGCGAACAACGTGCGATCTATAGATCTCTCGAACGCGCGCTCTTACATAAGAAAGTAATTCAAGTCTATCTCTGTTTCTATACTTATATTCGCACTAATCTCTAACGAACGTGAGAATTCCCAAGAAAAATAAATATGATAAATAAATAAATAAAGAAATAAAGAAACGAACAAAAAACTCGCGCAGGTTTTTATTAGGTATACGTTTATTTATTTTTTGTTCACTTATATGGCGAACGCGTTGCAGGTGCACTTATCGCATTCAGATCCTCATAATCATCGTTATTCTTATATTATTATCCTCGCGTTTTTACACCTTTTTTCATTATTATTTTTATTACTTCGCATCTATTCTATATAATTAACAATATATGTCATTCCGTATTCGTATGTACGTGATCACTAGCACGTACTAACAGAACACCGCGTCAGTATACTCGCTTATGTGTGTGTGTGTGTGTGTGTGTGTGTGTGTACGTATAACGTGTAATCCTCGCACTTGTGACGACGTACACAGTACACACATGCAAACTTAAATATATATATATATATATATATATATGTAGAATACCTATATGAACAATGTATGCCTCGACACATCGACTTTCCTCCTCCGTTTCACTGCTCCCCATCCCCAACCCCCCCTAGCCTACCCTACTCTCCAGTATCCCCTTTCCCGCCTTTTTCCTCACCTCGCGTGCGCTCGACGCCCTCCGTTCCTCCCTCTTGGCGTCCCTCCCCCTTCTTTTCCCTCTCGGTGAGCCCGAGCAGCTGACTCTATCCGAGCGAATTCAACCTTGGATATTTATTATTTTTATCATTCCTCGACGAAGTTTAGATCTGGTGCAACGGGGTGCCGGAGAACGAAGGAGGGGGTCATTCGTTAGTTCGTTAGTTAGTTAGTTGGTTGGTCGGTTGGTTGATTAATTCCGTTATGACCCTGCCACCTAGTATACGTGGACACGGCACAGTGGCAAGCATGTATGCACCAGCAGTGCAGCGGTTTTTGCAATATCCAATACCTATAACTCCTGCGATACCATTCTTTGTTGTATTTTCTAATTTAGTATATTAATATACAATGATTATGATTATGATGATATAATGATGATGATAATGATGATGATGATGATGATGATGATGATGATGCATAGAGGAGCATTGGTTCCGATTACTACGACGTTTACGATACATTAGTAATAAAGAAAACTCCGCAAGCTACGCATACAGTATATACAGAAATATAATATAAGAAATAACGTTAATCGGTTTTCAGAATTTCTTCGAAGCTTAATGTATAGAGAACTGGGTTTTATTTTTCTTCATTAAATAATTAGTCCATTCGTATGATGTTGCGTGTTTTGCTTTATTTTTTTCTTTTTCACAACTAATGAAAATTACATTTAGAAGGATTTCTCTTTTCTAATATTCTCTTGGAAACGTGTTCTTATATTTTAAAATATACGAAAATTACGAAAATAATGGAAAATAACTAGGCGATTGTTCTAATGATGATAATAATCATCGCCGTTGCGGTTTTTAGTTTATTTCGTGCACGGGGAAGAAGATAAATATAGAGAGCGTGTAACACTTTTGGTGGAATTATAACGATAAGAAAGTTGAAAAAAAAACCAAAAAAATAAAAAATGTATAAGGATATGTTTTGTTACATGCCGGAAATGACTGTCGTCAAATTATCGTCAGGGATTTATAAAAATAAAATTCGTTAGCATATCACATAGACTCGCGTGGTATAGCGTTGCGTTTAACGTGACATTAGACATTACATGTTTATTATTTAGCAGGCTCGTCTGAATCATCGCATACATCGAATGTCAACTTTTTTCTCTCCTTCTCCGCCTCGTTCTATTCCTCCTCTTATACCCTTCGCGCCCCGCCCCGGCTTATTATACCGACCTCCGGTGTTTGCCAGCTCACAAATATAACGGGACTAGCGTAAAAGCATTGGGTCACATGGCGTAGCAGCGTCTTACCGTCACGGACCGATGCCGAACGCGCGAGCTCGCGTGCGTCTGTTTCTCGTATAATAGGTACGCTGTACTAAACATCGCAACGTTCGACGGTATACCTACCTACTCGACCTGCTTTTTTCCTTTTACCTACCTTTTTCTCTTTTATTCCTATTATCATCTTATCCATTGCTTCTTTCATCTCGTATACCTTTTTTCCGAAGGCTTTACTACTATCTTTTTTTTCTATTATATAGTATATCATACTATAAGCTTATAAGTGCAGGACGTCGATTTTCGACCATTATTATTTCATTAGTTTTTTTTTTTCATTAGTATAGGTAAACGCACACGATTTACGTCACATATGGGGTATTCCACGTGAACCGGATCGGTTTTTGGCCGGAGGTCATCGAATTTGACGCCAATGCAGATTCAGATTCCTTGTTACTACATGAGATGTCCCCAACAGTTACAGAGCATGAAACCAATTGGTTCAATTTACATCGCTGTCATAATTATACCAAACATTTAATTACTACATTTTCAACTCCACTTATCTCAGCCATGCATGAACAAAATCATCACTTCCCATAGTGCATTCTACGCGCATAAATGAGCTACTTTCGAAATATGTGGCACTTCAATTATTTTTGAAATTCTTAAACATGTAAAACTTTGGAAATATGCGATTTCTTTGTTCTTCTACTTGAAGGGTCTAACCAATTGCCCTGAAATTTTCACCGAAATTACTTCGAGGTGGCACTAAGAAGTGATCAACATTTCAGCCTCCCGTTTTTCTTATTTTTTTTTCAAAAAATCGGCGAAGCATGTAAAACTTGGGAAAAATGCGTTTCCATTTTTTTTCTACTTGAAGGGTCTAATGGATTGCCTTGAAATTTTCAACGAAATTACTTCGAAGTGCCACGAAGAAGTGATAAAATTTCCAGCCTCCCGTTTTTTCCTATTTTTGCTGCCAAAAGCCGATCCGATTCACGTGGAATACCCCATATATATTTACATCTATATCTATAATACTTAAAAGTTATAAGAAATGATGATGATCGTTATATTTGTTGTCAAAAATGAAAATTGACACAATTATGATCGGGTTCATTGAACTTACATATATATATATATATACCTAGTGAAAATTGTGAAATGCGGTTGTAAAGTAATGATTACATATTACGTTATTACTATACCATACATATATATACCTACGCGGGAGTTAAAATGATTATAATTTACGATGCTTATCGGATTTTCATCGCTGCAGATTATACCTACTATATACTCACAGGCTCATATAGTTTCTTTTTTGAAAATAGAGCGGGGAAATAAAAAGAAAATTTATACAGAAATAATGGTGATATTATGTACATTTCTTCTCAGATATTTATTTTTCTTATTTTATTTTTTTCATTCCTTTGGGAATTAGTAGCAGATATAATTCAAGCTGAAGTGAGTTCAATCACCGCAGGGATAAGTAGGTATACTATATATATGCGCGTTTATACATGTATATTGTATGGTATAGTATAATACAAGTGGTGGGTACTGAATATTGAATATATAGAGATGTTCGTCTTTGTATACTGTTGCAGAGGCTGAACATGGCTACGCATCGACAATGCCGATACCAGACGACATTCGGACCGTTGTCAAAAGGACCAAGACAAAAAAATCCCAGGGCAGCAGGTTAGTTACTTTATATATATATATATATACCTATATGTATAATTCGTTCGTTGACTAAATTCTTTGCGCCTCTTTTGTTGTATACTTGTATACCTGCGCGTAATCGGTTCGCCTCCATTATATGCACATTGATTATTCATTTATTTTCTTTATTAAAGAGGTTGCGACGCGTCTTATTTGTCACCGGCCAGCGCACGTGTTTCAATACTTTTATTATTTATTTAGTCGCGTCTATCTTGTTTGTTTTTTTTTTCTTCTATTTACTTTTTTCTTTTTTTTTTTCTTTTTCAATTTGTTTCTTCTATCGGTCTTGGTATATTGCATACCCACATGGCCAGCGGACAAATAGCCCCGAGAAGATTATACGCGATCAGATGAAAGAAAAAAAGACGAAAATAATAAATAAATGAGAATAAAATGAAGGAATATTCAACATTATACCTATTAAAACCAACACACAGCTTTATAAAGATATATATAGTACATATTTTTCGTTTCTTTTAAAACTTAGTTTTCGACTGACGAAATCAATAGTGACACTAGTTTATTTTTGTCATCATCGCGTTGTATAATAAATTGGCCTCGAAGAAAAAAAAATAAGGTCTAAATAAAAATAAAGAAAGAAAGAAGAAGAATAATAAGAATGAAAAAGAAAAAAAATTTCGACCGCGTGTCGTGTCTCCCAACTGACGTATCGACTGTCACTTTAACGAGCAACGCGCGTTTTGCAGCAACAGCAGCAGCAGCAGCAGCAGCAGCACATACGACAGATGTTTCCTCCGCTTGTTTCTACTCTTTATTTTACTTCGCTTTTTCAGGCTTGAACTGCTGCAGGCTCGTGAATTTTATAATTAATTATTACAATTAAGTATATTCTTTTTTCTATATTTATTTATTTTTATTTCATTTCAGAACGACTCATAACGAGCTGGAAAAAAATAGGTGAGTTATTTATACCATATACATATATTTAGTTATTATATCTGTAGCTGTAATATTTTTGTCGTCGTGCAGAATTTTTTCAGATTATTTTTATATTTCATAATTAATTATCATAATCATATTAATTAAGTATAAGTATTGATGAGTAATTATACAATTTTATCTATCTATCTATACCAACATACCTAATACAGGCTTAGTCTAGGTATAATAATTTAATACGATAGGTAGAAGTCGATTTTTTAAAGTTGAGGTTCAAAAAGTTCCTAAAATAAGAAGAAAGTACATTTAGGTATAGGTGGGGAGAGGTATAGTAAGCTCGCGCGGGGTGTTAAAGTATATGCGATAAATTTCAACGCGTTCGTAAACATCGCCGTTATATTTTTATACAACGCGAGACTGGCGAGAAAAGAAAGAATATACTACACGATATGAATACAACGGAGGACAGCTACTACCTATGGCTATAGCACCGCGCAAGTTACGCGTTTTAACTTTCGTATGTCTCACGTATACTTCGCGCTATACCCACTACCCGCAAGGACCATTGGCATTTGCTTCTTGGCATTTAGCATTCAGCATTCAGCATTCAGCATTCAAGATTGAACATTCAACATTCAGAATTCGGTATAATTGGCATTGATTAACCTCTTCAGGATTTGTGGGACAAAATTTGACCTCATATACTCACGATCGTTGTATATCATATCCTATGAATAAAAACATTCCTATATATAGATAATAATATCCACCGGTGTGTTACTTCTATCTTTAGTAATATGATAAAAAAAACTGATTGGGTATATGTGATAAATAAAAATCCCGGAAATTAGGAGAAAATTAAATATACATGTATTAACGAACGCTACGATGTATAGTAGGTTTAGAAAAAAGAAAAAAAAAAAAGTTGAAGAAAATCTAGATTCGTTCCAATTCTTGTTCTAAACGAAATAGAATTTAGAATTGAAATTGAACACCCTGTATATTTGTATGTGTATGTAATAGAGAATATAGAGGCAGGTAGGTATATGGCGCAAAGCGAGGGATTGCGTAAGAACAAAGCCAAGGCAAACCTCGCGGTGGGTTTTCGGTGTTATTCGCTCGTCATCGGGACCGTTCGGCTTCGACTATTTTAGTATTTTTAACGCTGCGGAGCTGCGGAGGCGCGAATATAACAGGCGAAAGAACTTTCATGTCCTCTCGCGCTCGACCCCCGCGGCCCGCCTAACCTTCGCCTCCCGCAGGCTCGCATTCAGCGGCGATAGTTTTCGGCCCGATATTTATTCGTGCGGGAAATTTAGCGTCAAGCGTCTCGGATCTTCGTCGGTTATGTCAAACCTATAGGTGAACGATCGTTTAATCGCTTTATTATTATCATTATTATTTATTTTTATTTTTTATTACTTTTTATTTATTTTATTATTATTATTATTATTATTTTATTGTGGAACGGCGACGCTATCGTAAGAGAGATTTCGAGACACGTGTTTCACGCTGCACGAGAATAATGCCGCATATTATACATACTTATATGACTAATTCCGCGGTTTATGCTACATTGTGATAAGTATTTATATGAAAAAAAAAAAAAAAGAGAGAGAATGAGAAAACGTGCTAGTTTTTAATTTGAAATAATTGGGTAAACCTTAACGATGCTAATAAATATATTTAGACCGTTATGGTTTACGACGCGTTCATTCTTACACTTCGCGAGTATAGCGGGGCGTAGGTATACATTACCAAATTTAAGATATTATATACTTTCGCCTACGCTACGCCATATAGTAGATACCTATACAGCTCTTCGCGCAACGCGCTCGGAAAAATTTCATTCTTGCAGCATCTGCACCTATGTGTAGGTACCATACCTAACTACCGACTCTGTAATACATATGTATCTCCACCTTTACCCTATACATACCTATACGTCTCTTGAGGATTATGCGCATGGAGCCTCTTTGGTATTAGGGGAGGTCGCACTTTGTCAAAACATTATCATTATTATTATTATTATTTTTTTTTTTATATTTACGGGATTTTACGGGATTTGATTTTTATTACCTATATAAAGAAAATCTATCTCTGCTCTATGATCAATTTCGAAAAATTCAAAACGCGCTCGCTTTTCGCTTATAATTCGAATGATATTTTCATATCTTTGTTTTGTTTCCGAAAATTAGAGACACGCAACCCGCGTCTCATACATACATCTTCGTTGTTATCATCATCTTTTCTATACCATAACTTATTATTCTACTGCATATGGCGCGTAAAAGAGCGAGAGAAGCAAAGCATACCAGCAATAACAGCGCGGTATATAGAAGCACGAGCACGAGCAGCAGCAGCAGCAGCAGCAGCGCAGCATCAACCGCGGGGATAATAATAGGCAGAGTCAATCTCCTCTCGTTACCCCAATCTAGTACGTAATTTTATATTACCATCACGTATAATACACTTCTTTAACTATAGTCATATTCTGAATCTACAGGGTGTTCAGTTGAAATAATCATCAACGTCGATATAATTAATCGACAATTATTTTATCACATGTATATAATATATATATATTTTTTTTAAATTTGTCATTTATCCTAATGATATAATAAAACTATTTACATATAGACGCGTTCAATAGAAAGCTATATATGCGTCGAATTTTATAGATTCGTATACGTTCTCTGTCATGTGTGTGTGTGTGTGTGTGTGTGTGTGTGTAGAATCTAGTCGGGGGTTCCACTACCTGCAGGCCGGTATTAGAAAAACACGTTAAAAATAAACGCTTCGTACTTATATACATTACTGGGCTTCTACACTCTACATACTGCGTACCTAAGTCTGTGTCGTACACATCGATCATACACACATATGCATGTGTATAAGTTATAACTTACAAGTGTGAATCTTCGTATATATACCGAGAGTTTTCGGTGAAACTGGTATCACCCCTCCCTGCACCGAAACCAACACAGACACGTGTACGCACGCGGTACCAGTTCTTGGGTTTGGATCACCAGTTTCACCGAAAACTCTCGGTATATACCGTACCTATGTAAGCGTGTGGTTTGAGATAGGTGGTGAATCTAAGTGCAGGGAGGGGGATGGGGGATGGGGGGTTGTTGTTATGGGCAGGCTGTAGAAAACGTGGCTTGGCAGCAGCAACCAGTCTACTGTCTAGTTGCTACTGCTACTTACTGCTATATATCTACCTGCGCAGTTACGTAACGCGACATAATCGCATATCCTATACGTCTAATGCGGTTTATTATCTATCATTTTTCGTATCTTCTTATACTTATTATATATACCTACAGTAGTTATATATATACCCGTTTATATTTATATAGTGGCCATTATCGTCGCTGCGTTTTTTTTATGCATACATATATACAGTGAGTTTTCGTATCTCCGGGTCGATCCCGTGCGCCCGCGGGTATGCAACCGGAGGTACACCTCCTGTTTCGATTGAGCACCGTTTTCCGGCCATCTGCATATTCGCATATACGCCCATGATCTAGACTCGATAGTGATCCCACTGACAGGCCATACCCAACCTCAAAGATCTTTTATAAAAATAACCTCAATACTTTGAAATGGTGATAAAATTGATTTCGGTTCGTCATCTACGGTGATAATAAGGCAAATGAGAGTAGGACTGTCAATAAATTCAGTCTTTCATTGTGATAAACATTAGATGACAAGGTTTCCTGTTTAAGATTTTAATAATGAGAGGGTGTAGGCACAGTGGCATTCGCATCGTCGTACCGCCACGAAGGGCAACCATGCCCCTAAGGGTGACATGCAGATTGGTGAAGGCATCCAAAAAAATTAATTAACTTAGGCTACCTTCTGTATAAGAGATAAGCCAAAAAAAAAGGAAGAAGATGTAGTGCGAACTAACTTATCCTCGGTCCGATGGGACATGTATCCCCTGGGTTCCCTATTCAGTAACTTTTTGCTAACGAAACGATTTGATCGGCTAGTTTTCTATTGTGTAGAGTTGTCTTTCTTGAAACCTTATTAATTGCTGATGTCTTATTCGTGCGGAAGATCATCGGACAGTTCTGATGGAAAGTTACAGAATAGGGGTCCCGGAGGCACCGATCAGTGCAAAGACTGCTTCGCAGGCTCTGCGGAGGCTAAAACCTTCAATGTCGATTGGCTGCGGATGAGCCAAGCGACATCGAATAGTATCTTCCCTTGCGTGATACTGCGACATTAATCCTTCTACTTTTGGACGAGTCTTTGCTTCTTCAACGCCACTTGTCTAATAGGCAGAGAGTCGACCAAGTGTGCAAAGACTAACGACGTTAATGATTGACGAGATATTGGTGAATTGTGTTATCTAGTGGGGATTCAGGCAAATTGGAGCAGGTAAGAAAAATAATTAGTCAATTCGATGTATACTCATGTTATTTATTTTACATTATCTTCAACCTATCACGGGCTCGCTAGGAGCCTATCATAAAAGTACAGTGAATGCATAGTTTTCCGATGATAAATGCTTTTTACGACCGGATAGGATACTGCAGCGCTGCGGAGGGGCAACACTTCGAGCATCTTCTCCGCAGGCGGAATCGGTAAATTGTATGTGAATTTATTAATCAATCATAAAAACTGATGAAAGAAATACGACTAATCGCTTCGGAAAGCTCAGATGCGAATGACAATCCACGGGGCTGCTTATCGTCTGTTGCTATTTGTCCAGGTAACATCCCCCACTGGCTAGGCAGCCAGTGATCAATTCAATGATCAATGATCAATTCCCTGAACGCGGGATTGGGAGAGGTGGCCCGGCACAGCGGCCGCCGTGTTCACCAGACCTTACTTTCATCGACTACTCGCTCTGGAGTTTAGTCAAGACGAGAGCAGATGTCCAAAGAAAAATATCGAATATACCAGCACTGAAAAACAGAATCAATAGTATACTGCAGCGATGCGAAGGGAAAACACTTTGAGCATCTTCTCCAATCACGCCATTAATATCACCGGTATATCCTGAATCGTTGGGTCCTCTTCGAATCGAATCGTCTCAGGTAATCTCGAAATAATATGCAGACTATGTAATCCCATATGAGGGACCGATTCCTAATTCCTTTGCTTTTATGTTTCAGACGCATCGATCTTTGCCACGAAGCAACATTTTTGTATGCCGAGTCGAACGATCAAATTGATTAACCCACGACGAGGCTGTTTCGAGAAGCAAAGAGGTCCACTTACTGCTGTCGAGTCCGTGGACAAACTGTTTTTAACAAACGTTAATTCATTTTATTTATATTTGGATTTCAGATTTCAGATTCATTTCGCATGAAAAACTATGCATTCACTGTACTTTTATGATAGGCTCCTAGCGAGCCCGTGATAGGTTGAAGATAATGTAAAATAAATAACATGAGTATACATCGAATTGACTAATTATTTTTCTTACCTGCTCCAATTTGCCTGAATCCCCACTAGATAACACAATTCACCAATATCTCGTCAATCATTAACGTCGTTAGTCTTTGCACACTTGGTCGACTCTCTGCCTATTAGACAAGTGGCGTTGAAGAAGCAAAGACTCGTCCAAAAGTAGAAGGATTAATGTCGCAGTATCACGCAAGGGAAGATACTATTCGATGTCGCTTGGCTCATCCGCAGCCAATCGACATTGAAGGTTTTAGCCTCCGCAGAGCCTGCGAAGCAGTCTTTGCACTGATCGGTGCCTCCGGGACCCCTATTCTGTAACTTTCCATCAGAACTGTCCGATGATCTTCCGCACGAATAAGACATCAGCAATTAATAAGGTTTCAAGAAAGACAACTCTACACAATAGAAAACTAGCCGATCAAATCGTTTCGTTAGCAAAAAGTTACTGAATAGGGAACCCAGGGGATACATGTCCCATCGGACCGAGGATAAGTTAGTTCGCACTACATCTTCTTCCTTTTTTTTTTGGCTTATCTCTTATACAGAAGTTAGCCTAAGTTAATTAATTTTTTTGGATGCCTTCACCAATCTGCATGTCACCCTTAGGGGCATGGTTGCCCTTCGTGGCGGTACGACGATGCGAATGCCACTGTGCCTACACCCTCTCATTATTAAAATCTTAAACAGGAAACCTTGTCATCTAATGTTTATCACAATGAAAGACTGAATTTATTGACAGTCCTACTCTCATTTGCCTTATTATCACCGCAGATGACGAACCGAAATCAATTTTATCACCATTTCAAAGTATTGAGGTTATTTTTATAAAAGATCTTTGAGGTTGGGTATGGCCTGTCAGTGGGATCACTATCGAGTCTAGATCATGGGCGTATATGCGAATATGCAGATGGCCGGAAAACGGTGCTCAATCGAAACAGGAGGTGTACCTCCGGTTGCATACCCGCGGGCGCACGGGATCGACCCGGAGATACGAAAACTCACTGTATATGTATATATATATATTCGACTAAATCTCTGAACGATTGTTTTTTCTACCACGTGCGGTTTAAATTGCTGCTCGCAGGGTAGATATGGGTAGGTATAGCTGTACACAATGCATATACCTATACTACATATAATACGAGGACTCTCGTAAACTTTAAACTCTAAACTTATAACGTTTTGTTTTTTCTACTCCCGCCCGCTTTTGGGGAATAAAAGGTATAGAGGGTATATATTTCTACAATCTGCATACTTGAGAGTTTCTCCCGCAACGTTCGACGTATATACATGTATACATATATACACTATATATACTTTTCTCATAATTCTGGGTGGTATGTATTTATAAAGCTAACACATGGAGTCCCATTTACTTATCTTATATGAATTTATTTTTATCGTATATATATAATATACTAGTTTTGTTTTTATTTAGGTATTTCAAGCTGACAATTGTTTCCTCTTATCTTCAGCGTTTCGGTTTATCAGTCATTCTTACTTCCGTTCTATGTATATATGCACGTGGAAGTAGTACGCTGCTGCTATACTATACAGATACGCACATATAGCAACAACAACGCCACCGCACAAACGCCAACTTATACAGAATCTCTTTGATGATAACATTTTTATTTTACTAAAAAAAAGAAGAAAAAAAAACACCTTCTTATTCTTTATTATAAATTTAGATAACACAAGTATATGTATATGTATGTATGTATATAGGTATATAGGTATGTATCATGCCTCCTATATCTCCACTTATACGTGCAGCTGTATCTATTGTACAATCCAGAACGCGTCGCGCCCGTATTTCTACTTACACGTACATAGATAGACGTAGATATATACATATATGATACATATGTATGTACATAGATACATATATATATATATAGTATACCTGGCTCTATATACGCTTAATCTATATCATCTCTGCTTATCGCGATCGAGATTTTAGTTACCACCGTCGCGGGCGCGGGCGCGGGCGCGTCGCGACGTCGTTGTACCGCGCCTATACTATACAGTGAGTTGGACAGAGTCAGAGGAGCGCGCGCGGTAACCGTAGTCCCAACAAACTCTGATGCTGCTACAGCATGGTATAGGGATCGCAGTCACGTAAACGCGGAAAGTCCGACCGTAAAGATGCACGCGCGATAACCCCCTTAGCTCGTCGTAGCTTCTCTCTTACGGCAAAGAACAAAAAAAAGAAAAAGAAAAAGAAAAAAAGAAGAAAATAAATAATAGGAACTTGAGAAATTCTTATACCAGCTTTTCTTTTTCTTCACATTTTTATAATATTATATCCTTTATCGACGATTTTATGCGTGCGGTACTATATTTTAAGCGTATACTATGTATGGGGTATTCCACGTGAACCGGATTGGTTTTTGGCCGGAGGTCATCGAATTTGACGCCAATGCAGATTCAGATTCCTTGTTACTACATGAGATGTCCCCAACAGTTACAGAGCATGAAACCAATTGGTTCAATTTATATCGCTGTCATAATTATACCAAACATTTAATTTCTACATTTTCAACTCCACTTATCTCAGCCATGCATGAACAAAATCATCACTTCCCATAGTGCATTCTACGCGCATAAATGAGCTTCTTTCGAAATATGTGGCACTTCAATTATTTTTGAAATTCTTAAACATGTAAAACTTTGGAAATATGCGATTTCTTTGTTCTTCTACTTGAAGGGTCTAACCAATTGCCTTGAAATTTTCACCGAAATTACTTCGAGGTGGCACCAAGAAGTGATCAACATTTCAGCCTCCCGTTTTTCTTCTTTTTTTTCCAAAAATCGACGAAGCATGTAAAACTTGGGAAAAATGCGTTTCCATTTTTTTTCTACTTGAAGGGTCTAATGGATTGCCTTGAAATTTTCAACGAAATTACTTCGAAGTGCCACGAAGAAGTGATAAAATTTCCAGCCTCCCGTTTTTTCCTTTTTTTTTGTTGCCAAAAACCGATTCGGTTCACGTGGAATACCCCATATGTTCGTTTGTTTGCGCTTGCGGTTGCGCTCGTTTGTTATAATATGCGTTTGAATCTGCTGCAGCTATAAGGTAGTATACTGTATATTATAGGTATGTATTTATATCTCAGATTATAATACATACATTATTGGTTGAGAACCTGTATCCATCCGGTTTACGGCCAAACGAATGACGCAGGCTTATATAGCTACCGCGTTACGCCTCCGAAATATTATTATACCCACCTCGTACCTATCCACCTATCTACCTATACCTATTCTATCTACCTATCCATCTATCCATCTACTATACTGTACTATACTATACTATACTATACCTTTCGCGAATGCGAATTTATTGACCAGCCGAAAGTTTCACGCTGATTTATTAACGCTGTAGTAAAGACTTTGGGCAAAGACTTGCTCCGATCTCTGCCTCCTCTGTCTCCCTTATTCTCTCTTTCTGACATCTATTCTATTCTCCCTTTTTTTTTCTTTTCTTCCTCGTTTTTTTTTAGCGTTAATCGGTCAGAATCAGAACCGCGTGGAATATTTTCGAGTGACTTTTATTCAAGGTTCCTGCTGTAGATACGATACCTACATTGATCATGTTTTTAACACATATACCTACACATATGTACGATATACGTATACATAGACTGCATTTTTATTTATTTATTAATTCAGATATTCACTCATACTTATATATTTATCTATTTTTTTTAATTTTTTTATACATATAATATCTATGAAGTACATACGTTACTACATACACCTATGTATTGAAATTTACGGTTTCAAACTAGCGGAAATTAGGTACTAATGTATGCATGTATACATACATGTAGAATACTTTATACTTATTGCTAACGTCACGCGTCTGATCGGCGATACCGAGTGCGTTTATATATACCGTTCATGTATTTAATCTCTATATATATATGTATGGAATATAGATTATAGTTTTTGTTTGTTTACTTTCTCTCTCGTACACTAGTGTAGTATGAGCTTATCTAAATATATAAGACCATAGATTATAACGTATAAACGTTATTTATTTATCATTATCATTATTATTATTAGTATTATTTATACATAACATGTTCGATAATATTCAGCCTAGAACTTGCTCGAACGATATTATTATTACTATTATTATCATCGTACCTAGGCCTTTAAAATATATATAAATTAAAAAAAAAAACGGTGCTTATCTCATATCTGCACTGATATCAAAAAATGCCTGAAAACGAAATTGAAAACACGGTAGTCGATCGGAAATTTTCTGAAGTTTTCGAAAATGATAATCATTTTCTTCTCATTTGTCATTTTGAGCGCGAAATTCGAAAAATAAAACTTAAAATGTTAATTCCACCATGTCGCCCATCGATTTTTGAAAATCGGAGGTTTTTTTGTTCGGAAAATTCAGAAAATTTCCGATGAAAATCATGTCTAAAAACTTTCCGCTCGTTCGTATGTTGACAGGCATTTTTTGAACCGGTCAATTATATTGCAGAATTTCGCAGCAAAATCTAGTAATTACGGAAACCCCCATTAACTGACGTCAGCGATCTTTCATACTCGGTGAATCTCTTCGTTGACACCTAAACAATGCGAAGAAATCGTAAAAAAAAGAAAATCAAAAATTTTTTGGCCGGATTTGCGTACAGGATTTGGGAGGATGGCCAATATATTTATACTTATTGTGAATTTGATTTAATTTAACACTCGGGAGAAATCTTTGCTCGCCAGTTTAGTCCCCTGTCATCATCATCATCATCATCATCATATCCCTTATCTTATAGTACTATACATATATATATATATACATACACATACACATGTATATAAAAATAAAATAAACACTCGAATCGCTGATGCAGTCCCGTACATTTCGCTTCCGTTGCGTCAACGACGATCAAGGGAACGTTAACCTCGCATATGGGTTCGTCGCACACATATGCTCATGCATGCACAGTTTTGACTTGATATATAATACATATTAACAGTTTTATCTCGCGTTTCTATAAGTTTTCAACCGTTGGAATAGACATTTTTCGCAACTATAAATTTCATCATAATTATTATATACACCTACTTTTATATACAACCTATATAGGCGTATGTAGAATGTATACGAAAATAACTATTGCGGTATAATTGATTTTCCTCGATATACATACATATATACCTGGTATATAATATACTTTTTTATTTTTTTCTCTCTTCTAGGTATAAGTAATAAATTTGGGTAATAAAAGTAGATACATAAGCGTCAGAATGTTTGTTCTAACGATTTAACCGATCTCAGAACTCATGCATGCACGCGCGGAGTTTATTCCTTCCTCTTTGTTCCCCCTGTCGCGTCGTCGTCGCGGTCGGTCAGAAGTTTCGGTACGATGGTGGCTGACCTTGCGGCTAATTTCAAAGTGAAAGTAGCTATACCTCCAACAATAATACATAGATGTATGTAGTATATAATATATTATATACGGAGGTATGTAATACTTATACCTATACCTCCTCATTTCCACTGATCGCGTTGCACTCTGATATATGCAGGATTCGGTAAATTTCGATAAAAATTTTCCGATCTCTGACACATACGTATAAGTATCTATAAAAGTTGTTCGATACAGCCGATCTTCGACCTTCATTCCCCATTTGATCCTTTTTTTTTCACATTTATTTATCGATTCAATGTAAAAGAAAATTTTGTCATTTTTAACCGAATGACAAGTATAAGGTATAATAGAGAAAAATGAAAAATAATAACGCGGTATGTATATTGTAGTCACGCGATAGCGATAAAAATAATTAATCATTAGTTTAAAATACGTAGTATAGCTATATAAGTTTTGCTGCATTGTTTTTCATTTCTTCTTCTTTTTTTTCTTCTCTCTTTCTTTCTTTCGTCGTATAATAATTATAACAATATCTTATCGTCTATTATTTTCCTGACACATCATTGATGAGTAGGTCGACTCCGAAGGAGGCCAGGCCACGTAGTGTAGCGTTTAAAATAAACATTCTTACGTATATGTGTATAGGCAGTGAACTTTACGTATTATCGATAACATTATTTTTTTTCTAATTTTTTTTTTTTTTTTTTCCCATTTTATTTATTCAATTATACTCGTCGAAGTTTTAAGCGTATAAGTATAACAGCTGGTATGCAGTCGAGTTACTTTTATGTGAAGCGAAAATAGGATTTGTTTTTCGGAGTCACCATGTATGAGACTTATTTCTGCTATAGTGAGAGAGAGTGGAGTTTGGAGTAGAGTTCTCTGCTCCATACATACTCTGTATAATCTGCCCTTGGCCAGTTGAACCCGCGACCACCCCGAGCGCGTATATTTAGAACCCGTTGCTCGCAGCAGGGAGACCAAGAACCCAACCCGACCCTTCAAGGTCCTTCAAGGCTATTCAAGGCCCTGTTTTACGCTGCAACGCCTGGGCATCAACCTTTTTATTTTTTATTTTTTTCCATATCTAGCTGGTAGCTGATTATTCCGATGCTAGTGTTGCTCTTTTCTTCGATTTACACATTATCATGTATCGCGACTTTCATTCTCGTCCTTTGGTTTATTTTTAAATTAATTAACAAAAAAAAATAAAAAAAAACACTAAAAAAACAAAAAGGATGGTCATTATTTCGGATTATTATTATTATTATAAACGAATTGAGATTAGCTGCAGATTACGACACTGTAACGCATGTACGTAGTTTTGTTTTTTTTTCTTTCCATTGTCACCGCGAAATACCTGCGGATCGTATATCACCTTTCCGCGACACCTATACAACCGAAATTAACATAATCGTAGGCTCTGGGGCGCCACCGCGACGGTGAAAGGGTAGACGTCAACGTTTCATATAATATACAGCATTGGGTATACGTGACCCACTCAAATATCTCTTTTACCGTTCAAATTGAAACTCGGTTGTAAACAACTCGTTTCTTTTTTTTTTCTTTTTCTTTTTTTTTTTTCAACTTAACTTTTCTAAAGTTGCAATACAGCATATACCTAGTATTTTATTTACTTATTTGCTTATTTACTTATTCAAGTTACATATGTATATTCGCCGACCTTTTTATTTGACACAATTTTATTATATTATTATATTTATAGATATATATATTTCACTAACACAAACTCATTATTACTGTTTAATAAAATTATCACCTTTATTTATGTGTACATATAAATATATATAGTAGGTTATATAGGTATAATATTGGTCGGGTTGAGAACCACTGATACGCGTGGCCTGGTGCAGCCAGCATGGCGGCTTCAGAGAGTAGTTCTGCGTCTGTATACATACCTACTACATGGGGTGTCTCGGAAATAGTTATTCAATTATATATTAAATACGAATCAACATTCGAGAAATGATCATCATTATATAGGATATTGTGAGAAAAATTGAATGAGATGGAAGACCAAAAAAAAAAAGAAATGCTTTAATCGTTTTCACGCTTCCAAGTTTTATTTTTATAATATACCTACTTGTTTGATAATAATACTTCGGAAATGAATATTCTTTGTCAATATGCTCTATCTGAAATTATTGATCGGTATACTGTGTGTTTGAATATCCAATTTGTCCAATCCACGTCTTTCGCATTGACAGTTTTAGCAGACGTTGCAAACGAGAGAGTTGCATTTACCTGCATTTAGACATACATATCTATTGGTATGGCTATGGATGTTGAATAATACGTGTATATTGACGCAAAGTTGTCGTCGTCGTTGTCGTATACACGCTCCGTTTACGGAGCGAACTCAACCACGCGTGACTCGACGCTCGTTCGTTCATTCGTTTGGTCGTTGGTCGTTTGGTCGGTCGGCAACGAGCGCGTATAGTAGCTACATATACCTATACCTATAGATGATGAGGAGGTGAAGGAGGAGGAGGAGAAGAGGTTGAGGGTCTTACGCAGAGTAAATAGAACGCAAGAGAGTAGCTATATAAGTAATGTATCATAGTTACAGTGTATCTACGTACGGGCTATGAATGCATGTATTCCATCTATATACACATACATATATGCAATACATGTATACACGTATAGTATAGTATAGTATAGTATATGGATGGAGAACTCTAACCGCCGCGTCTGTCTGTCTGTCTGTTCGTCTCTCTGTTCGTGACACCTGTTTGTTGTCAGGGTAAACGCGTAATTCCTTAGACGATTTCTCCGAAGCATGTAAGCATGTAGTTATACTGCGACGAGCTGTAGAGCTAAGAGAAAGAGAGATATAGGGGCATCAAAGGGAAGTTCGATGACATTTATATATTCGCGAAAAGATTATGGTGGGTACCTATACGCACCGGATATTTCGAACCCTTTCCCTGATGCACTGATGCTTTTCCATATTCTATATTCTATATTCTATATCTTTTTCAAGATCTGCATATTTATTTATCTTGCTTTTTACTTTAATATAATATAATAGACAAGTATAATCTGTATATAGTTGGAGTGTGCAGCGTAGTGAGGAATATTATATATAATATATATATATATATATATATATGTGTGCAATTCGCGGATGGAATTTTAATTAATTGCAATAATAACGGCGCGATCGCGTTTTACCTACCTATAACGTTTCGAAACGAATTTCCATTCATTTCCTATGTGTGTGCAATGTAATTCATTTGTGTGAGAATGTTTCTTAATTAATCGTCTATACCTACTGCACATATAATCTATATATGGTATAGGTATATACATACTCGAGTTGCTGCAGTCCTACTTTTATGAGTCACGTATGCACGCATATGCGCGATTAAATACAGTATATACATTGAGATATATAAATTTGTTTCGAATATTGCTAGTTTTGTTTTTTTTTATATTTATTAATACTTCGACTGTTTTCTTTAAACGCGAGCAAGCGAAATCCGAAGGTATGCAGTTTTAGATGGCTGTGGGCCAGAGCAGCTGACGTGACGTTTGAAAAAGAAGAAAAAGCCGAAAATGAAAAAAAATAATAAACGAAAAAGAGAGAGAATAAAAATATATAAATATATATGTATTCGAGAAATAATAACAAATTACGAGGTTGATAAACTCTTATCTTATATATTATAACCGGGGTCTACGTATTATATATTTGTACAGCGTGCGGCTTATCAATGAATTAAATCCAGCTGCAAAAAGAATAATAATATATGCGCGGTCGCGCGCGCGCGCGCGCTCAACGGCGGCTAACTTATATTCGGGCTGACTCCCGTTCCGTGCCAAAAACTCACCGTCTATCTACGTAATCCGTTAATTACGATTACGTAACTCGCTATATCGCTCCGCTCTGCGCTCCGCACCGCACAACACCGCGCTGGTTCGCCCCACGCCTCCCTCTGCGCTCTTGCGTAAGCCCGCGTAATTTTAAACCAAATGTTTCCCGATCAACAGACAGGCTAGTACCTACCTACTATACGACTTTCGTATTTTTATTTATTTATTAATTTACTTTTATTTTTATTTATTTTTTCGAATTTATTATTCTATATTTTATTTTCTATTTATTAACGAGGATTTTAATTTATTGATTTTTTTCACGACGCGGAATTTGCGTTCATTTAGAACAATTCCGAAGTATTATTCACTTCGGGTTGAATAATTAAGAAAAAAAAAAATTGCGAATTATCTAAAAACGAGAATTTGATCTACGCGAAGAGCTGGCGCGTCGTCGTTGATCGGTGGACGAAGTTAATAAATAAATAAATAAATAAATAAATAAATAAATAAAAAAGTAATTACCGATCGGACTCTATACCCATTTATATGTAACAAATGCCGTTAAACTGAACTGGCGCCAGACTCAGGTGTGGCGTAATCTAATCGTCCAGATGCTTCGTCCTTCGATGGCTTAAAATCGAGCTCAACGATTTCCATTTTCGACATCGGATTGCGGCTATATAAACATATATAATTATGTATATAGCAGCCTTTCTCTGTACTCACATCACATATTATACTACTTTATAATACCTCTCTATACGATTCACATACCTATTTTTCGAGAAACTAGTTCAACGTAGATACATCATCATTTCAACAATATCCTTCATTCTAAAATTTGCGATACTTATTCCAAAAAAAAAAAAAAAAAAAATGTTATAAATCAAGATTCATGTTATACAGAAGTTGTATTCTTCGAACTATATATATGTAGATATACAACGGCGAAACGAATAAATACCATACATTATATCCACGCGAAAAAAATACAGTCCAGAATTTCAGTGTAGCGCATATCAGTAGAGAAATGATGAAATCGAAAGTTACAGATGCTGCCGTTGCCGCTACCGCTACTGCATGCAGGCAGAGTAGAGGCAAAGCAGGCAGGCGCTGCAATTGCGGTGGTAAACGCGTCGATGCATCGTCGCTCGTCATCTATTTGCAGCTTCATAGTTTATACCTACTACTATACGCTACTCGGGCTGCTTGCTTGCTTGCTTGCTCTTCACTTGAGAATAGGTATATAGGTACGTACGTACGTACAGAATGGGGAGCGCGAGCGGACGGCGAAATCTATTCCTTGACTGACCGACCGCGTAAGCGGATTATCGAGGGA
This sequence comes from Tenthredo livida, assembly GCA_963992785.1. Taxonomy (NCBI): domain Eukaryota; kingdom Metazoa; phylum Arthropoda; class Insecta; order Hymenoptera; family Tenthredinidae; genus Tenthredo; species Tenthredo livida. Next base: position 32,948,683 of record OZ023068.1, read on the forward strand.
TCGAGTACGTAGTCGATTCTAGCCAAATCTCGCCCCCTGCCTGCGTGCCTCTTTCCTTTCTCGCGGCGCGGTGCTTGTTTGCCTCGTATATGCGTAACCGGGAGAGCTACACGCGTGCGCCGATTAGGTACCGCGACGCGACGTTATGACATGCTATGGAAATTTGCTGCCACGGACAAAGGGGACAAAGCTTAGTTGCTATGGGTTTATGTGGGTGTATATATGTACACATATAGTATACGTATATATATATATATATATATATGTATCCATAGGGTTCACGGCACCTGTCATTTTTTCAAACATTATACTTGACCACATTTTTCGTATTTTTTGTTCCTTCATTGCGAGAAGTCGATTTATACCGTGACAATCTTAGGATGAGGAACGCCAGGGATACCAACCCAAACCTCGTTAGCAGCAGTTTAGTAACTCACGAGATGTTTCTAGTAAAATCACTAGAAATCACTAGATTCTAAGTGATTTTACTAGGAAAATCAAGTAAGTGACTAAACTGCTGCCGACGAGTTTTGGATTGGTATCCCTGGCGTTCCGTATCCTGAGATTCTCACGGTATATCTTTTATCGCAGTATGAATACCTATAGCCGGACGTTATTTTCTTATGGTATTTTATAATTTTTTTTTGTTCTTTTTCTTTCACACATCGTATAAGTTTATAAGTTATGTCTGAGCGAAGACGGAACACACCGAATTTTAAACAATTAATTTTCGCCAGTCTTTCCAAGCTCCGTAATATGAAACCATCTACTAGCTTATGCAATATGCTCCATCCGTTCCGAAGTTCACTCTCAGAAAAACAATAGTAGGTACTACTTGAGAATGTGAAAAAAAAGTACGAACTTTAAGGGTACTTTTCCCTTGGTTTTTTGTTCAACACTTTTCTTCAGCTGTATGACTTCAGTCATATACCTTCTACACTTTAAATCTGCTATTTTCTTATCCGCTGCGCAGAGGTTTGCCCGCCTAACTCAGTATTTCGCGATTTTCAAAACGCAACGAACAGAACCGCGCGCGGGGATAAAGAAAAGAGAGCCAAGAGGCCATTTCAAATGCATTGAATTTTTAAGCGTTTTCCTTTGTGTGCGTCGACCGCCTCTCCGGCGGACCTCTTCTCTTTTCTTCTCTTCTCTTCTCTTCTCTCCTCTCCTCTCATAGCTCTTATCCTCTTCTCTCTCTCAGGCCTTTGCCCTTAAGGCAAGTATGATGTTCACCGTTTTTGTTTCTTGCCTTTATTCTCTCGTTTTTTTTCTTTTCTCTTCTCCCCTTTGCTTCGTCAACTTTTTGACACTCTTATTTTTCTTTCTTTTCCTACATTCTATTTTTACTCGTTTTTCAAACTTCGCGTTTGACACGCACGTGCGTATATATATATATACTATATACGACGACGACGAATTCGAACCGCAATCCATTTTACGCACGCCGTGCGGTATAATTGTAAATTCACTTTTTCCATTATCCCCACCATACAATTATTATCAATTACCATAATTATGTCTTAATTCATCATAGAAACAAGGATAACTCAATATCTCTGCGAATTATTGTGTCTCTTTCAATTTCCATAGTACCATAGATTTGCTTTTTCGTTTCTCTCCTTTCGCCGTTGCACTAGCTATATCGGTGATTGAACTATAACTAATTCTAAGTGAAACCGGTGATCTACGTACAGCTATACGCAAAGACATACAAGGAAGAGGGATTCGCCAGTGAGAAACTGAGATACGAGATATGAGATATAAAGATGGAGAGATGCGTCCTTGCACAACGTGATATTCAACGAAAGTTCTTTCAATCCTAATCTAAAACTGGACAAACTGGATATATCGGACGAGTAGGTATATATAGTTACAACATGTATAGTATAGTAACGGTCGCGTCTATTTTTGACACTTTTTCTTTTTTCTTTCTTATTATATTTTCTCTCCTTTTTCTTCTTATTCGAATCAACAAACTCGAACGATTATAGACCAACAATAACCGGCTTTGCTATTCCGGCTTCTGCAGACCCACGTGTTCAACACGTGCATATTATAGCTCCGCGCAACCCGACCATCTTGGATGTTACGCATCCTCTAGGTGTAGTACCTCATATCCATACTTCTTCATGATAGGTAGAATTTTGTTTTACAGAAAGATGTTTAGAATCGTGATTTTATCACCATATTGCTGTGATGAATCATTTTTTTCTTCATTTTTCTTTTTCTACGCTTCGTATGAAGTTGCGGATAGTCGAGCTAGATCGTATATATATCTAGGCTAGTAATACCGCGAAGACCTTTATTTGTAACCGTGAGCTAACGCCATCTAGGTTATACTCGCAGCTGTGTATAGACCGCGCGTATAGTATAGCCGTAGGTATGTACCTATATACGAAAGGGAACGAGCGGGGGAGCGTTCCTCTCCGCAGATCAATACCCTGGGTGCCAGCACCTCGTGTCAGCTTGGATAACGTTGTTGGATAACCTGGATAACTCGGCACCCGCGGTTCTCTCTTTCGAAAGCAACCAAGAACTTAACTTCCCCCTCGCAAACCCTTTCCAAGGTCTCAGATGTTCTTCTTATTCTTATTCTTATTATTCTTATTCTTATTCTATGTATCTAGAAGTTTCGTCGAAACGGACTTTTGTTTCATCCTAATTCCTCATTCTCTACTTCGTATACCTTGCGAGAGAGAAGGAGAGACAAGGAGAGAGAGAGAAGTAACTTACTTTTTTCCTTCCTTAAAAAATCGTCTAAACTTTACGACGAAATGAGTGAGTCGTTTTGGAAATTTTTTTTTACGCAAAGATTAGCTGCGGTGTAGTTACGTAGTATTAGGCTTGTTATCTGTATATTAGCTATTATATAAAGAATATCCATACCTATACATATTACATATGTATTCGTTAAGCGTGAAGAATTTGTTTCAAATGAAACATGGCTACCTTAATAAACGTACACGCGATCGTAAAGGCGGTATAGCAGAGCTAGTAGAACTGGTGGAGGTTTATAAAGATGAATGTTTGCGAATGCTGCCGCTTCGTGAAATCGTAATTTTAACGACCCCTCGCCTTCTTTCTTCCTTTATTTCCTTATTTCTTTCTTTCTTTCTTTCTTTCGTTTGTTTCTTAGTCCACGTTATATTATGATACGACGAAGAAGTAAAGAAAATAAGTATAATACAGACGAAAATACAGAAAGAAGGAAAGAATACCTATCACCTATTCGCTTTATTCTTTATCGGTTTAGGTGTGGTATATACAGCTAACACGACTATGAGGAGAAGTGAAGCTAGAAAAGCACCACCTAACAACCACAAGGAGATATCAACCAGCTGCGTGGTGCTCTCCTCTGTCGTGTCGTGGCATCAGGTATCACGTAATATTCAGGGTTTTCGTATTAGCGGTATCTCGCCGTATCACTCCCCGCAGACCCATTGCGGCTAGAACGCGAATACGCTGAGACGGAGACGGAGGTGGAGGTGGAGGTGGAGGTGGAGGTGGAGGTACAGGGCGCGAAGGAACCCGAGGTCGACCGCTATTTTTCTTTTTCACCAGGCCCATATTTTCCTTGCCTTTAGCTACAACCTTACTCGTATAGGTTATAGGTAGGTAGGTAAGTATACGTTAGGTTCCTGTCCTCCAGGAGGCAAGCTTGTAGACAGATATACAGATATACAGGGTGATTCAGCTTGAGCGAGGAATATCTTAATTTTCAGGGTATAGATTCCACGCGAAAATCTAAGACCAAATTTCCTTTACCGTAAATTCGAGGGACCGATAGTTTCCGAGTTACGAAATATCTCGGATGACCAATCGCGGAGCGTATAGGTTATAATACAGCCGCCAGAGCGCCGCTCAACTTCCGCTCATTACATGATCAGCCGCATGTAAGATTCTGCGCGTGATTGGTTAACTAAGATCGTCCGTAGCTCGGTAACTATTATCTCCTCGAATTTTCGGTAAAGGAAATTTAGTCTTAGAATTTCACAAGGAATCTATCCTAAAAATATGAACCTGATTCATTCTGTAAAAGAACTTATGATGGATTAAATGTGATCAAATTTTTCACATTATTTGGTAATCGAAGACGCTATGGGTCCATGATCTTTGAGAAGGGACTATCTTTCTTGTTTTTTTTTTTTTTGTTTTCACGATGAAAAGGTACCCGAATTGAATTGAAGAAATGTTTAAGACTCTCGCGTCTTTATACAGACGTATATTGTGATTATTATTATTAGTGCCAAATATAGAGTTGTTGTTGCGGAGGAGGTATAGGTATAAGGGAGCTCGTAGTACAAGACGTATCGATTTATTTCGAAGCTTGAAAACAAGGAAATACCTCCGTACACCTTTTCCAGAAATGACTTAGCTGTTATAGGTATAAATATTGGAAATTAAAGGTAACACAGATGTAGATTATACCGTGGCCTTGGCTATTTGATGTACATTATCACGTTGCCAACACGCGGTCCATTCTTATTCTCATTCTCATTCTCATTCTTATTCTTGTTATTCTTACAATTATATAATACTATACATTTACCGCGTGTCTATAAGTACAAATGGATTACTTTAACAGCCAATAACTTCTAATCCCGTTAACTTACACGCTACATTAATCTTCGTCGACTTATACTCACTTACCCCAACGCATATACCATCCTATGAGCCTGCATTATAAAATAATCGCTATTTTCATTTAACTTTTTACTTCGAGTTGACGATGCCTGAACTCAGTATTAACTACACGAAATGTCCAAATTTTCCGCTAATTAATACACGTTGCGGATATGCAATAATCCAAGTGCAGGAAGAGTTTGCCTTCGTGCTGTAGCAAGGATCCCTCCTTATATTCCCTATTTTTCTTTTACTTTTTGACTCCCTAACTCGGTGAACCGCTAAAAGTGTTTGCCTACCGCTAAGCGAGAGACGAGATGGGTAAATAAACATTAGCGAAGTGTTCGTAGTCGTGTAGGTATATATGTGTACAGTAATCGAGGAAATTGCAGTTCACGCAGGGTGCTTTTTTGTCAATACTATTCCGTCTTTTTCCATTACTCCATATTATACCTGCTAGTATCTAAATCATCTAAGTCAACGCACTTACTGAATAGAGAGCTAAAAAATTGAAAGAATCGTCAGGGTTTTAGACAGTTTATTATAAGAATAGTATATTGTGTACCAAGGGCGTAAAGTGGGATTTTTCAGACCGAGTGTGGAGTTTGCAGTACGAGTCGGAGGCGAGCTAGCACGAGTCGAAGACGAGTGCATTTGCGAGCCGAGGACGAGTACTGCAACCACACAAGGTCAAAAAACCCACTTAACCCTTGGTGCACACCATATTTTTTGTGACACGCGCGATTTTCGCGTTTTTGAGCGATTTCAAAGAAGCGGGCGCTAAAAACCCAAAAACGCCCGCTGCTCGATTTAGCGGGCGATAAAAACTGAAAAACGCCCGCTGCTCAATTTAGCGGGCGATAAAAACTGAAAAACGCCCGCTGATCGATTTAGCGGGCGATAAAAACTGAAAAACGCCCGCTGCGCGATCGAGCGGGCGTTTTTGAGTTTTTAGCGCCCGCTCGACTGAAAATTGGCACTTTACGCCCGCATAATAGGTCAAAAAAACGCGAAGATCGTGCATGTGTTACAAAAACTATATTACAATGATTAATGCGATAGATAGATAGGTTGAGAACCATATGAGGCAACTTTGACCCCGATCACTTTCAATTATTATCTTCACATCGTGCATATATATGTGTGTGTGTGTATAACTGCACGATACACGCGCACATATACATAACGTATGTTAGAACCCGAACCCCTGGTAATTTTTATCAATTACTTTGCAACGACGCGACGCGATGCGAGACTACGGGGTCTGGGGTTACTCGATGTTCTTGATGATTACCAAATTGTTTCTCCTGCAGGCGAGTACATATACAGGGTGATTAAGGTTGAACGTGCGATATGTTGAGGCCAGATTCCTTGTCAAATTCTAAGACTAAATTTCGTTTACCAAAAATTCGAGGGCCCAATGGTTTCCGAGCTACGGAAAATCTCAGTTGACCAATCACAGAACTTATAGGTTACGCAGACAGGGCGCAGACCATGAGCGGAAGTTGAGCGGCGCGGTGCCCTGACTGTGTGACCTATACGCTCCGCGATTGGTCAACTAAGATCTTCAGTAGCTCGGAAACTATCGGTCCCTCGAATTTTCGGTAAAGGAAATTTAGTCTTAAATTTCAACAGGGAATCTACCCTCAAAATATTGACCGCCCAACCTGAATCACCCTGTATACGTAGACGTATAAATGAACATGTGTACTATACCATGAAAATTGCGTACACAACATCGTACATGTACGTTCGTGTTGTGATAAAGCGAGACTGGCGAAAGAATTGGAGAAGTATTCGTTACATATATGCGTGTATATATTATATAGCTATATATACATGTATTCGCCTCTTCTTTTTTCTTCTTCTCGGATTCTTAACCCAGAATTATTATTATTATTATCATTATTATAAGTTTCTTGTAAACAGTACACAGCTGGCGACGAGTAAAGTATCTGTGTTTTTTTTTTTTCTTGTTTCTTTTTTACATCGTTGGCCAAATTGCTTGAGCCCTGCAGCAGCTCCCGGCTCGCTTTCTTTGGTCCGCGAAAACGGTGCTTCGCATCGTCCGCGCCTGTTATCTCTGTCGCGAATTTTCTCAGACAAATCGATTTCTGTATCTCTTCTTGTTTTTTTTCTTTTTTCTTTTTTCTTTTTCCTTTTTTCATTCCCTCTTTTATTCTCATTTCTTTCAACCACTGGGATATATTGAAGCTTTTCTTTATCAGATATACGCAGGAATTAGCGCAATTCTTCACAGATGTTGGTATGCGCAGACTAGGGTACCTACTCTTACCCGGTCTAAGTGAAGAATTTATTCTTGCCTCGCCCCATTATATTATCTTCGCTCTGTTTCTGCCATTCTTAGAATAATTTGCCACTAAAACCCTCCGCTCTCGCTCTCTTTCTCTCTTTCTCTCTCTCTCTTCCGCTCTCTGTTATTCTCTCTATTTCCTCTTCCCCTTGCTTCCCCGACCGTCAGACCCGCGTGCAGGGTAACGTAAATTGCATTTTCTACCCATTTCGCGTAAACGACGGTGAGGGATTGACGGCGAGCTTAACCGGGTGAAAACTGATGCATGGGGTAGTACGCGTACACGGACATATATGGGGCATTTCATGCCCAGCCACTCAGCTTGTATGACCCTGACCATTTTACATTTTGTTCATACCTTAAGAAATACCCAAAATGTGATGGTTTTTTTTTTCTATCATTTATTCAAGCTATCGACTCGCTAAACCCCACGCAACAAATACTCATTACACATATGATAAGAATTGTGTCCCCGCTGACAGAGTTTTTCCATTTCCTATATCTAAGACGTGAGCGTCCGGCATGTCCGTCAGGTCGTCGTGTTCCATTCTAACTGGATGTACTAATGCGAACAAATTGATTTCCGGCAGCTTACCAATCGCCTTTGCAGACCACCAGGAGGATGAAAAATAAAATAAAATGAAATAAAAAAAAAAAAAACAGAATATGACGAAAGAGGGAAAAGAAGGAAATCGTTTCCTGATTTTTTTTTTCTTCTCTTTTATAGCCGATTTAAAAGGAATGGAAAATTTGCAGAAAAACTTGCAGTTGGAATGAAATGGGAGTTGAAAATGGAATAAAAATGAATATGAAAATGAAAATGAAGAGTCTGAAGATATAGGAAGAGGGAAAAAGAATCGCGGCATAAGATAGGAAGCTAGGTGCGGGAGGCAGGCGTAGTGTGGGAGGTAAAAGTCAGGTATCAGTTTCAGACCGGTTGGAACTCGAGCCGCGAGTCCCGGGGTCCCTCGGCTCGTACTGGACGCGTGCTCGTTTTAATTACCATTTTCCATCCTCTCTGATTTCGTTGGTTTTATTTCCACCGTGGGAACAAGGAGTATCGCTTCCAGTTTGCCGCGGAGAATAAAACCCCGCGTGTAATAAAACGAGATAACGACTCTTCGCCGTCTCTTATACTCCCGTCACTGCAGCAACGCAGCGCAGAGTCGAGTCGCACCCTCGACGTATTTAGGCTTCGCGTCCACCGACAGCCGGAAGCCCTCTCGCTCCTTCTCTCTTTCTCCTTTCTCCTCTTCTCTCCGGTTATCACGAAGACAGAATAGGAAATCTCTCATATTGTACTATATACCGAGAGTTTTCGGTGAAACTGATGACCCTGCGGCGCAGGGACGGGGGTCGCCAGTTTCACCGAAAACTCTCGGTATGTACGCGCGGGGATCTGTACGAGATGTAGCTGCTCTCTCGATCCGACTGAAATTGAGCACCTCTGTAGATGGTAAAAAGAAGAGAAAAGAAAAAAAAAAAAAACTCAAGGTAAACAAGGCTCGACGGTGGCACTGGACGCCTAGGGACTGCACCACGTCGCCCCTTCGCCCTTTCAAACAGACATAATACGTTTCCCTCCCCACGTTATACTCACGTCCGTTCGCAGGAAAAACGACAAAGTCACTCACTCGAGCGTGTTGCGCAGGAGGACGGAAAAAGGAAAAACGAATTTCACACGATTTGATAGAAAAAGTAGAAAAATAAACAAATTCACTCACTCTATTCTCTAACCGTTTTTCGTCAAATTTCATTTCGGCCCTGCAGCCATCTCTACTATTCTATTGGTTGACTCTGAACGGTTCCTATCCGAGTCCCCTGCACTGGTACCGGGAAATCCCTCGATTCTGTATCACCCTGTGTATATACGGTCTTTGCCCTCGTATTTATTATTATTCTCACATCGCGGATCAGAGTCGATAAATTAAATGAAAACGGTCCGCGGCATCCTCGGAGGCAACGGACAAAGTTCTATTTCGATGAATATTATCGAATCTTTTCTATTTAAAACTCGGCCTACGCGTTTCTACGTGGTTAGGTGTATACCTATACATATACGTATATATAGGTATGTGGTAGTCGGAGCTTGTGTTTTGCTAGTTGCATGTCGTCGAGGACCGAGACGCGGGGCACGTACCGTTACCGTTACTCCAACCTCAACTCCAACCTCAACCTCAACCTCAACGCTCGTTTATATGTAACAGAAATTATGTTTAGGAACGGTCGTGGGCGGTATATACTCGCTCGAATTATAGAATTACCTTTAAACGCTAATCAACGTTTCGTATAGACGACTCGACGATCGATTTCAACCCATGTTCAGAAAACTCGCGTGTATAAGTATCGAGTCGAAATAGTAGATTACGATACAAGTGCGCGAAGTAGGTACGTGATTCTCGCACGAATGTAGCTTGTCGCCCGAGCGAAACGAGAGCTTCACGCACGGCGTGTGAGAAACAAATTGCTTTACGCACGCTCAGTAAGAGTGCGTGAATCGGGTGTTTCTCAAAGGCTCTCTATGCATGAGGAGTCGAACTTCTCACACCGCGTTTCGGAAAGTATATTATTTCATTTTCTCCGAGGGGAATTGTCTTCGAGTTTCTTTGTCCCGTTTTCGCACACTTGGAATAATCATGAAAGTCTTGAAAAAAAAAATATATATATATCGCAGAGAAGAAAGCAACCCTCCGCGGTGACTTCTGAATTTAGGGGGATGAAGATATTATTATGATGTGCTAATATAATACCGTGACGAGGAATTATATTTCAATTTATTACCGATAACAAGCGACTTAAGAAAAAGTTTTACATATTTTTAGTACCCACGAACTGACGAATTTATATTCTGAATCAGAAATTTAGAGGGTCGCGCGAGTTAGCTACGCGGTACAGGCTAAATGGAATCGAGTTTAGAGGAAGGGTCTAAGAACAGGTCGAATCTCGACTTGATTTTACGCAGAGTAGTAAATATTGGAGAAATTCGAGGAAAATTTGCAAGAAACGTTATGGGCTTGAGGGAGCTGGGTGACACCGTGCAGAAAGTCGATGGGGATAAGGCATATTGTAACTCTGACGGGCCTCTTGACTTCATTAGTCGCATCTCACCGACCTGCAGCTAGAGTCAGTCTCCCAAGTCTCTGCAGCCCGCGAAACCGTGGCTAGATACCGAACTTGTCTTAGAGTTTGGATTCAAATTAGATTTCCTATCCTTAATGTCCTTATCTTCGTGTTTCTATCGTCCTCATCCGCTATATCCCATCATTTTTTTTCCAATGCTTCACCTCTCGTCTGATCGACTGAGAATTCTGTTGATTTTTAAGGTCGTCACTCGTCGGTCATTTCGACTTACTATATCGAAAAAGATGTATTTTTTTTCGGCAACACCTGAGTACATTCGCGGTTAGGTGTGTACCTTCGTACCTATACCCACACGCGGTAGAGTGAAAATCGTTAAAATAAGAAGGGAGAAGTAAAGCTGAAAAGTAAAGTGGCCATGGCGGTGGTACTGCCTAGGGCGGAAGAGATTTGAAGGCGTCAATTTATTATAACAAGGAGTGCAGGGAAATGGGAATTACGCTATACCTACCTACCTACCTATGCGTGCTGAAAATTCGACAATGTTTGCTATTTCCCCCGCGCGCAAACTCCTTCTTCCGATCGTGTATGGAGTACCTACCCTTCACTTTTAACGATCACCATCGGTACCTACGCGGCTACGTACCTAACTAGACAGGTTTAGAAAAAAAAAAAAAAAATCCCTCTGCATTTTTTCCTATCATCATATTTTTCGTACCTTTCATATTCAGTGAAATAATTTACTATTTGATTTTACAGAGAATTTGAAAATAGGTATAGGTATAGTATGGTAAAAAAAGAGAACAATTACGGTGACGCGCAGACATACCTATAGCGATGTAGGAGTAGAACAACGACGTCGTGTTAATTAGGCGTTAACAGCTACCAATTAGAGGTATCGTCGTCGTCGTCGGTCGTCGGTCGTCCTATGAACAACGCCCGCGTTTCTGTCTATTACATCGCGTCTCTATAAAGTCAAAAAGGCATATTACATAAATCTATGCCCTTTTCGCATTAGAGACGCGACATATATGTGGGCGTATTAATTACCCGTATTTTATATCTGTACTGAACGTTGTTCTTGCACAGTTATGCGGACTCGAGTTGTATTCAGCTCGTGTCATTACCGTTATAATCGCAAGAGAGTTGAAACAGAACAAAAAAAAAAAACAAATTAACATATTCACCGTTTTACGCGAAAACGCGGAAATGTGGACATCGTACTATGATGCTATTATACCAACCTCAGAAAACAAAAAAAAAAAAAAGATACGATATCGCGGCTCGTCATACCTATAACCGTTATTTTTCTCCTTTTTTTTTCCCCATTCATTTTTGATTTCCTAATAACGTAGGTGTATAATCGTTGCAGCGCGGAGGGAAATGAAATTTTTTATTTTCATTTCTATTTTTCATTTTTCTCCTCTTTCTCTCCGTACAAACGAGTTTGAATAAAAAACGCTTCTGTGCACCGCTCCCAGTCCCCAGGGAATCTGTCTCCTGACTCGGCACGTGCGACGCCTCGAGTTCCAAACGTGACTGGTTTGTAAGTTCCGTACCGTGTTCTTATTTTCACCTATACCTATACCTATACCCATATACCTACACCTCTTTCTCATACCTTTTACGTAATCGCCGAACCCCTTTACTCGACCCTTTTTCTTTTTCTCTTCCCTCTTCCCTCTTCCCTCTTCCCTCTTCCCTCTTCCCTCTTTTTCTAACTCCCTCTTTACATGTGTCTGCATCCCCGCCAGCTCATAATCGGAAATAGCTGGTATAGATATGCAATATACAAGGTGATTCAGGTCCAGCGGGCCATATTTTAGGAGTGGAATCCCCGTAAAAATTTAAGACTAAATTTCCTTTACCGAAAATTCGAGAGACCGATAGTTTCCGAGCTACTGAAGATCTTAGCTATGACCAATCGCGGAGCGTATAGGTCACACAGCCGGGGCACCGCGCCGCTCAACTTCCGCTCATGGTCTGACCTGTCTGTGTAACCTATAAGTTCTGTGATCGGTCAAGCAAGATCTTCCGTAGCTCGGAAACTATTGGGCTCTCGAATTTTTGGTAAAGGAAAATTAGTCTTAGAATTTCACAAGGAATATAGGTAGGTGCTGTCAAGATATGGTCCGCTCAACCTGAATCACCTTGTATTTTTATATAGATTGCAGATTCTCGCACTTTGATGCGATTTTGCCGCTTTGTGTCTCAAGTTTTATTTATTGGCTCTGCTATTTTCTATTACCAATTAATGAGAGTTCGCGCTAGCTATGCGGCTATAGGGGCTCAAAGAAAAACACGTGCTGCAATTAAACGAGAATAAAGAAAAGAAAGAAAGAGGGCGGGTACATGTACCTACTGTATACCTATATATGGAATACAAAGGGAGAGAATGAAGTTGCACAACTTTTTTAGGGGATCGACTAATCGCGCGGGTGGTGTGAATCGAAGAAAGGAATCGGTACACGATATTCATTGACTCGATTTCAACTCACCGCGGAGCTAAAAATCCTTTAGAATTTATTCAGCCATTGGAAATGTCAAAATAATTGGTGAACATTCATTCATTCATTTATTCATTCATTCATTCATTTATTCATTCATTCATTCATTCATTCATTCATTCATAGTAGTGTAAAGTAGGCGGAGATGGACCGGATCACCAAATTTCGGAACTTGTCAAAGTCCATGTGCTTTCAAATTTGGAGCTACCAGATGTAAAGACTGCAATGAAATTTCGTCATTTTACGTCCATTAGATCTTCTAAGAATTTGCGCTGCCCAATTTTCGAAACTGGTCGATCGGCCTCGAATTCGGCCTAATTAAGTGCAAAACAAAATGAAAAAAGAAATTAACGAGTGAACGTACATCTGCAGTTCGTTTGCGGTAGAGAAATGCACCGATACGGACAGCCGGCGGCGCCAGGCTTGTTTACTTAATTCGAAAGGTTTTGGGAGTGTTATATATCGCGATGGGTAATACGGCGAAGAGTATATAACGAATCGCGCGCTTCGCATTTCATCAAACTCGAAGGATTTAGTAGGGTCAGGATCGAGGAGTTCTCTCGTAAAAGTCGGCTAAAATCCTTTAGAATCCTCCCGGAACCGTGGCGTCCCCGTACCACGAGACTCTGAACCTTCGTATTTCCGCCTCTGCCGAAGATCTTTTCGCCAGTGCGACGTAATCCTCGGTAATCTACGGCTTCCTTAGTCTTATTTTTACTCAGCTGCAAGGGTTTTTCCAAGAATTCAAGTATTTACGGTCTTGGTCAGGGAATGACACAACCGCGACGTACGTCTGCAGGTCTCGCATATCGCGTCGTCTGTGTATAGTTGCGTCTGATCGGTGTACCAATTGTACTAAATGGGTACCAATTGAGGCTCCGATCTATTCCTCGAAATATCGTGCGATTCCGAAATAAAACACCTGAAGGGCAGCGGTTTGAAATTTCGTTGCTGCATGGTTCGACAACGAGAACTGGTGAAACGAAGTGGGCTAAAGGCGGTTAACGCGGTTATCAGCGTCCCGCTAATTCCTCGGCTATTCTTATCGCCTTATCGCGCGTGGGTGGCTGAGAGTGAGTCCGTGCTAGACGGCGGAAGACGAGGGATCGGATGGGTTAGTCGTTAGAGAGAGGAAAGGAGATAGAAGAAAGATGTATCTCTAGACTCTGCAGCAGTGTGCAATCGATAATATAAAAGCCAAAAGCGTTACCCCAGCTACTTCAGGGCTCGATTTCGATCATCGACGCTTTTTTTTTCTTCTACATATGTGTACATCGATCGTCACACCGATCTCTCCGCGTCCTACTTGAATGACGTGGAGGTGGCCAGCGGCAGTTGCCGAGGGGATGAAAAGCGGAGCTGGTGATGGAACCGCGTTGAATCAGCTGAGCTCTAAGGCCAAGGACGTGAAAATGTACGAAAAAAGAATGAGAAGAATGAGAATAAAAATATAAGAATGGGAAGAAGTGGCGAGAGAAAAAGGGTCTGCCTCGCGATTCCTGATTCCTTTTTTCTTCTCCTCACTTTGATCATTCTTTGGCCGGATGGTTCGAGTGGTTAAGATCAAAGAGATGGTCCCTCTGCTATTGGTTAAGCTCGAGTCTAACCTAGCTAGCTCGTCTCTCGTCTCTCGTTTCTCGTTTCTCATTTCTCGTTCCTCTCACCGCAGGATATCGACGCAAGGAATCTCTCGATTGGCTCCACAGCAGCAACCGTTTGACGTCTGACGTCTGACGTTCGCGTTTGACGATCGACGATCTATGATTCCCGCAGGCATTCCGATTCCAAAATCTTTCAGCTTCCCCATTCGGTGCGATAGAGATTCTATCCGATCTATCCATCGGTCGGTTTATAGCAGATCCCGAGCTGTTCATCCTATATACGAGCTTCTCTTTGCACAAAGGTTCTGCCCGCGCGATTAGCTACTCAATCGTGTTATTCGACCTTAAGGCTTAAAGGGATGATCGGTTTCGATTGCCTGCAGATCAGGGGTATCGAAGGAATCAGAATTTCGATTATACAATTATTCGAATCTGACTTTGTTGAATGTTAATGTTTTTCATCTTCAAGCTTTGAATCAATGCAGTCAAAATCTTCTCTCAGGTTAGAGAAGTATTACGGAGGATGACTACTGTTGGCTTTTCAAATTTTTCGCAATTTTTTTTCTTCTCACTGCACTACGTCATTCTCGAATCTATCTTTCATCTATCTACGTCGTCTTTACGAAAAGGAAGGAAGAAAAAAATACATGAAATGAGATGAAAAAGGGGAGAGCGAGGAAAAAATAAAAATAAATAAATGAAAAAAGAAAAAGAACTGATAATGGGTACGTTCTTCTTAACAAAAATCTCGCTTTTCTGAGCGATGGTAGGTTCGCCGACGGAAATTGAAGGAAATATATGGAAGAAGTTGCTTCGGAAGGGGGAAGAGGAAAGAGGGAATAGGTGGAGTAAAGGGGATGGAATACCGGAGAAAAGATCGTCGTAACTTTGACTGATTTCCCCCTTGGCTCGACTCGGGGCTCGCGCGGTTGTCCGGTGCAATGTTGCGCGACGAACTCGATATCTCATCGGGGTCTTCTTTCTTCCGATTTCTCTACTTTCTCTCTCTCTCTCTCTATCTCTCTGACGCTATCTCTCTTTATCTATATTTTATATTTTTCTCTATACGAAACCAGTAAAAAGTTATGCGGCACCTATAGGTATTTACTAACACACTGCAGTCAGACATTGAACGTATACAGGGTGATTCAGGTCGAGCGAGCCAGACGCCTTGTGAAATTCTAAGGCCTAATTTCCTTTTCCAAAAATTCGAGGGCCCAACAGTTTCCGAGCTACGGACGGATCTTAGTTTGACCAATCACAGAACTTATAGGTGACGCTGGTCATGCGCAGACCTTGAGCGGTGCCCTGGCTATGTGACCTATACGCTCCGCGATTGGTTAACTAAGATCTTCCGTAGCTCGGAAACTGTTTGGCCCTCGGATTTTTTGTAAAGGAAAGTTATTCCTAAAATTTGAAGAGGAATCTACCCTCAAGATATGACTCGATCTGGATGAACCTGTATAAAGCATATCCAGGTATGCCCAATTCCGTGAGAAAAATAAGATACAATTTTTCGTATACGTAGATCAATTCAAGTCCGACGCACGTCACGTTACCCCTTACGCGTTACGTTACGTTGCATGCGATATTCCACGTCCTCACTCAACTACACGGTTATCATAATAATAATAATAGTAATAATATTGATAATAGTGATAATAATATAATAACCAGCAATAATAACGGTGATAATATTTATTAATGAGAAAATGGCGTGATCTCAGTTAGTACGTACGTGTAGGAGGAGGAGACATATTATACCTATATATATACGCGGTTTAAACGTATAAGCTAAGTAACATAAGTAATCAGTAATAATATAGTGATAAGCGGTTTGGATAGCTGCACAAGATATATTATACCTAAAACCACACGTATTATCTCTTTTTTCTTCTCTTTTATTTCATTTTTCTTTCTTTTTTTCTTTCTCTACAAATGCAATACCTACACTCGTTGTTCGCGCGCGCGCGTGCAGACGCAGATAGGGAAACGGAAGCTCGTACCCTATTAGTCGTGTAAATATTCAATATTATCGTACGTGCATTAGGTGTTTCGTCTTTTTTTTTTTTTTTTTTTTCTCCTTTTTTACTTCTTTCATTCCATTTCACTCTTTTCATACTGACCATTACCATACTTCCGGTGATTTAATTATTCGCATATTAATCATTCGCTTCTTTTTTTTTCTCCCTTTTCTTCTCTCTCTCTCTCTATCTCTTCAATGATTTTTTTTTTTTCTTTTTCTGCGCAAATTGTATTCACCTAAATTGCCGGATTATTTGAAATCTGCATGAGTCGATTCTACACGACAACGTCTCTCTCGTCTCGTGGTCAAGGTCAGAATTTATTTTTAAGATAACTACCTACTCGGCGACGAGCTCTTGCTCATTGGTCATTAAACTGGTCGTACCTAAACTATTTTCGTTACTTTTCGTACCGCCGCGCCTAAGCTGAAAACATTTTTACCCATACCGTACGTCTGATTACTAGTTTTTTTTTTTTTTTTTTGAATTTTTTTGTTTTTTGCAAATTTAGTTCTTCCATAACGCTTAGTGTATAGAAATTTCGAGATTATTTCATACGATTGATGAAATTGAAAATCGTCAATCATCAAAATCGTTATACGATGATGTATGATTATTCTATATCATTCTATAAGTCTCTCAGATTTTATACGAAAACAAAAAACAACCAGGCACACCTATCTATGTATGACATTCCTTCGGAAATTTACGCGCTCCCCTATCGAGCGAAAAATAGCGCTTTACTTCGCTCGTATTTTTCAATACTAAAATAGATTTTTGCCCAGCCAATGACTCGGCTGAAGTTACCTTAGGTTAGGCGTTTTTAACTCACACTACTTCATTTAAAATAAATATACCTATACATACATTTTCATACATATATATGTACACTTTATTTCATATTTATTAATGAAATAGAAATAAATAAATTTAAAAAAATTAAAAAAAAAAAAAAAAAAAAAAAAAAAAAAACCACTAATACATGTATGATACTTACGATGCATTTTTCTTATTTTTTCTGTTCTCTTTTTCTGTTACAGGTAAGCCCGCAGGCAAATTCTATATATCTGTATAGATATTAGATCGTACGGTAATATACATGCAATTATAAATTCTATACCTACTATATATTTTTTTTTATTTCCCTCTCAAAAGTGAAGCATCGTTGTTCTTGTAAAGAAAAGAGAAGAAAAATAACAAAAAAAAAAAAAAAGAAAAAAAGAAAAACGACAACGAAAATAATGAATGAATTAATAAATATGAAAAACGTGGAAAATTTTTTTTTTTCCATTTTTTTTTTTTTATTTTTTTTTATTTTGCACAACTTATCTGGCACTTAAAACAGCTTAAGAAGTGCGATAAAGAGGTATACGCGGGAGCGCTTAAGTGAATATTAAAAACCGTGAGATAAAAGCTGAGGGAAAATGAGTGCAGGGTATATTATTATATATATAGGTAATCTCCTGAACGTTTATTAAAATATTTTCGCAAATTCTGCGATCTTATTATTACATATCTCGTTGCGAATAATTAGCTTATACCTATAATACCTATCATCGTTGCGTTCGTTGGCGTATTATAGGTATTACAGACAATATTAGGTGCTGCAGACAATATATCTGTATATAGACATACCAATATGTAGTTACCAAGGTATGTTAACTTCCGGAAAATTATCGGTTCGAAAGAATTATATTATCACCGAAAATTCCCGAATCTATTAGTATTTTATTTTTATACATCAATAAATTTGAGAGAAAAGTGAAATTTTTTTTTTTTTTTCATTTTTTTCCTTATTTTCGATCCCTTTTTCCTATACGCGTCGACCTTGCGCAGGTGAGTACCTGCTATATACAGCTATACTGTATATAGGTATTATAAAGCCGGGATTCACGGAAACGAAGATTTTCTATGTAATTATTACCGCGAATTGAACGTTCGTGTTACCGCGTTTCATATGGATATCAGAGCGGTTTCATCGCCCAGTTGTAATACCCATATGCGTTTATATCCGCGGCCCTGGATATCTTCAAAGGTTGATCAAAGGTAGAAAATAATGAACTTAATAATAATTATATTATATATAGCAGAGAGTGAAAAGGGTCGGGGGAAAATCACGAGGAAGAGGGAAAAGGAGGAAAATATCATTGTTACTATATATAATAACGTATGATATGTGTGTAGGCACCTATTACTGGAGGTAGAAGAGTCACAAACCTATTCATACGCCTTTCATATTATATGATACTTTTGCTGCATCTGCTTCCCCATATATTTCCACGTATTAGCGAACCATACGTATATATAACAGCTCAATGAATAATTCAAAAATTTTTATAATTATTGTTCATTTGTACTATACAATAATTCACACGCAGTTTTTCCTCATAATTTTTCTTATCTTTCATCCAATTAAACAGTTTTTTAAATCAATTATGGGATTGTCAATCTTTTAAATTCCTGCCTTTGTATATTCAAATTCGGAATTCTTAAAGTTCGAGATTTGAAAAATTTGAGAAATTTGAAAAAATTCGTAACTTGAACTTCACAATCTTCGATCGACCATGTTTCGAGAAATCGAGGCGAGGTTTAATTTTCCGGACTGGTCCATCTTAGTCCTCTTCGCTCCGACTTTTCTCTACATCTCTGGGGTATAGGCCAGCTATATGTGGGGGTTTAAATTCAGGACGGACCGTACTACCTATATCTATAGACGAATTTCCAGTCCGCGCCCACCTGTCGCTAGAGACTATAATTTACGGGACTTACCCGAGCTCTAAGCCCTTACAGACCGAAACAACCAAAGTGCGTAGTGCCACGGAAGAGAGTTTGAGAGAAGAGAAGAGAAGAGAAGAGAGGCGAGGGAGAGGGAGGTAGGGCTATATTTTACGGTTACAAACATCCGCCTCCCGCAAAAGCAGGCAGGCAGTCTTCTCTATTGCTTCGCCAGGCTCGAACTTCTTCTTCTTCTTCTTTTTCTTCTTGCTTATCTTCCTCCTCCTCGGTCTTCTTCTCTCGCCTCTCTCCTGGCCCATGCATGTATACCTATAAGGGCAATTTTCCGTAAAATTGTGGAAACCGAGCGAGTTTTGAAAATTAATCCAAACCTTGTGCCTATGTGTGCCTCCGCACTAGCACAAAGAAGAAACATCAATCTCTTACGAAGCTCGCATATACATATTATACAACATCTACCTCACGCAGTATCCCGGTGTGACGACTGCTTGTGCTTCGTACCCTATACCTTACACCTTATGCCTTACACCTTATGCCTTGTGCCTTGTACCTTATACCTTACCTTATAGGCCTCGGCGTGGCACACAAGGCTCCTGCACACTTCCCTACCCCACCACAAAGCAACGATTGTGGCTGGTTACAAATTACTATCAACCTTCGTAAACTAGGTTAACCTAAGCACGGTACCACGCTCCTTTTCTCTCCTCGCCTCTGCTCTCCTCTCCTTGTATACACGTGCGCATATATATATATATGTATATGTATGCGTGTATGCATGTATGTATGAGTTTGTATTCTACATGGCTATTCGTATACTATAGCTGCTTTGTGCGTGTTAATACGGACGCGCCGCGCTGGTGGGTGTTTGAATCGATAGCCTAACCGAGCCCGCGATGTTAGCGCAGTTACCAACTACCAAATCTAATCTAAAATCTGTCCGACAATGAGTTGGCTAATTTCTCACCGTCAGTATAGGTACTCGAGATCGAGAAGAATATATATATGTATACCAGAGAGAAAGGATATCACAGTCCCTATTCTCTCCGGCTTATCGTGTATTTCATCCATCTATATAGATATGAAAGGACACTACACGTGTAATATATTTACTGATATATCGTGAACCTGGCCAGACTGATGAATGCTTATTTATTCATTGATTCATTTATTTATTTATTTATTTATTTGTTAAATTCTCGGGTAGCTCCGCGGAAGCGTGGACAAACAAAGACATCCCCTTTAACTTGCGATGTTTGCCAACCAAGGCTACTACTACCCCTTACCCCCATACATATAGGTATACCTACATAGATGTAGGTACGTGAGTGTCAGTGTGTGGATGTGGATGTTAGGATACCCTCCGAATTAATTCACGTGCAATAACGCGCGTCGAGTCTGTATACAGCTGAGGGCGAGAGAGAGAGAGTGTATATGTATATGCATACATTAATCCAAATATATTATCCTGTATTATATATGAGGGTGATCCTTAATTCGGTCATATTCGAATTTCTTTCAATGCTTCCATGCAGGACCAAAATGTCTCTGAATATATCGAAAAAAAAAATTGAGTCAAGAACCCTGCGCAGGTCTCAGTGAATGAACATTTTTGCTATATACACCTACTTCGAGGAAATATTTGATCGCGGAACAACTTGGTTGAAAGCAGATCTTTTTTTTTTGTGATTGTGAAAAATTAGGGCGCGTCGATTTATTTCTGTTATTCTCTCTGCGTTTCTGAGTCGAAAGATTCTTTGTACGATGTTACACCTATACCCGAATGCATTTACACATACATTATTCATCACGAGAGGGACAATGCGTGCACTATGGATCTCATACATGCCTTTAGAGTAGATGAGAGTCTGGAACGAACGAACGAGGTTGACGTGTTCTCTGGCTAAGTAAAGCCCGCAGTTTACCACCTAGGCAGACTAAAGAATTTGAACAACTTTAGTATGTAGTAGAATATCAACAATTCTCACTGTTTCATCAATCCTAGTAATATTGTCGATTTTTGATTTATTTTTTTCTTCAATTTTTGCACATTTCTCTCTCTCTTCTTTCTTTTTTTTTGTTGCAAGTCTCAGGATACCATGCAGGTGGCATATAGGTAGGTATATATAAGATAAAGTTGGATCCATCTGACGGCTGCATAGCTATATTCGAAAACTCGTATTATAGTTGTAAAAATAAAATAAAGTAAACGAAACTTTTCGATTATTTAATATCCCCTTTCAAAGACTTCTGTTATTGTTAAATCGGGTTTACTCTGTACCTATATCCAAGCGAGATGATAGAACTCGAAGGGTAGGTATATGTACCTACCTACATACCTATATCTCGCCCAGAATCCTCCCTGTACCTCCCACCTAGTCACGGCTGTTTGTTCTCCATCGTTATTTTACCTACTATGTACATATATATTACAGATGTATATACCTATACCTGGATATATATAATATATATACGTACGAGTCGGGCCGAGCGAACGTAGCGATCGATCCAAATGAAATTCCGGAATTAAACGAGCCGCTGCGATCGTTCGTCTCTCGCGTTCACCCGGTAACGTACGGTGCATCATTTTATTTTATTTATGATTTTTCTATGAACTTTAATTCTACTGTTAGCCTGCAGCTCAATCCTTGGTTGGTTGACAGATTAACCAGCTGGTACTATACCTCGAGGCCGAGAAGCGGAACTTGACTTTTTAATAACTTTAGAATCTCGTCGAGTGAAAATGGGGGATGAAAGATGGCGGTAGGGTGCGCAGGGGGGAAAAGAAGAATCAAACCACCGTGATATACCTTATAGACATAATTTCTCCTCATCCCCAGCGTGGACTTGTACACTTTGCACTTAGTTATGGCTGTCTTGCGAATTCTTGTTACCAAATCCGATCCCCTGGTCCTTGCCGCCGTCAAAGGGATGAACTTTTTACATCTGTGTGATAATCAGACTTAATTGGACGGAGGTTGCGGAAAGAAAATTGTACAACGTATATATGTGTGTATATATATATATATATTATAATATACCTGTAATATGAAGCGGTAGAAATAAAACGGAGTAAAAGAAAAGTATCAAAGAACGGGAAAATTGGAAAAAGGATGAGAAGAGAAGAAAAGAAAAGAGCTGGAGCTGGAGCTGGAGCTGGAGCTGGAAATATTCAGTTTCCTCGTTTTTTTACCTTCTTCCAAAATGAAGGAATAAAACGAACGAACGAACGAACGAACTAGCGAACGAAAATGAGAAGAAGAAAAAAAACGGAAAAATTGAAATGCATGTACACTTCTGCCACCGTCGTTAAAACTCCGAAGGGAGAAAAGGATTTCCATTTTTAATTCGCATCCGGCTGTCCGTAATTTTTTATTTTTTCATTTCATTTTATTCTTTTTATTTTATCTACTCATTTTAGTTCTGCCATTCGCGCTATGTGGGTATACGTACGTATTACGTATACAGCTCTTCTATTTCTCTTCTCTCTCGCGGTTAACTCGCAGTGGTGAAAATTTCTTCCTTCTGCCGCAAAAAGAAAAAAAAAAGAAGAAAAGAAAAAAGAAAAAATTGACATAAAAATAAAGAAAGTCAATGAAAGAAGATGAAGTAAGAAAGAGCTTACTCGATATCATTTAATTTATTAATTCCGCACCACGACCGGCTCGAGAGTGCAGTCGTCCGCACGATGAAGAGTTCTCACTCACTCACATCCCCCGCCCTTTCATTCTCCTATACCTCCATCACCCCGTCGACGTTTGTCAAATAAAACATTGGGACGGGGAATAAATTAAATTAAACCTCCATCTAACACAAATTTACTTAATCACTTTAAATACGGTCGAGGAGGTAGGTATGTGAGCGAGAGGCACGAGCGATGATCAATGACGCGAAAAAAGACTCGGTATATCATCGTATCTTATTCCTTATTTATTTATTTATTCATTCATTTATTTATTTATTTATTTATTTATTTCTTATCGAAGAAACGTTTCTGAAAATTCGACAACATATCGTTTTAATGAAACGAATCCGCAGGATTCTGACCGTTCGGAAGTTGGAAAAAATTCTGAACTCCATGAACCCGGTTCGTAGGTAACATTTATATATGGGTTTATTGACGTGAGTGTCGAACAAGGATATAGGTGCAGGTAGTAGGTATATAGGTATGTAGGTATAAGAATAAGATGTGCGCGACTGGTTCGCCAGGTGGGAGAAATCCGGTGTTAAAGTCCCCTTAATGAGATTTTGCACAGGGACACGGTGCATTCTCTTAAATGAAATCAGAGAATCCATGAAAGCTGCCAGCTTAGAGCGTTTCTCACCTACACCCCCGCGTCTTCTTCATTTACACAAGGTGTGGGTGCCTAGCTGGGGGTGAGGTTGAGGAACGGAGGGTGGGACTCCCGAAGCTTCCGGGGCTTCTATCGCGCGCTTCTATATTCACGTGTACCATAAGTGACGTCCTACGGGTTCGTCAAATTATATTTAGAGTACCAGGTAGACCCGCAGGTACCCATTTCTGCTTTTCCCCCTCCTCCTTCTTCGTTATATCTTCCTTCAATTCTCTCATCAATTTATTAGAATTTTTATTTTTTTATTTCTTCAATAAAACCCCTTTTCTCATTCATCCGCGCATCCGCGCATTCCCATTCCCCACACATGCTATACTTATAGGTACAATGTACATACGATACGTAAATCCTTAACCAAACAGAGAATAGGAAACATTTTATCAAGATAATTCTTCGTACCAGACAGTTAAACGATTTCGTATCAAGTTTTATGATAGTCGTAACTCCTTAACGACAATGAATCCTAGATGTGTAGTATGTACCTACGTACGTACGGCGACCGTATACCTATAAGTACTACGCGTATAATACCTACATATGGGAATTTCCATTCTATATACCTGCGCAGTATTATAGACGTAGTATGGGTATGTACGTACCTATACCACAACTATATAGTATTATGACATTTTCGTCTGGGAATTTACCTTACCTCTATAATATCTGCTCTAGACATACCTACCTTCAGCTTAACTCCCGCCCATAAAGCAGCTACTATCAAAGGAACAGCGGAAATAATCTTTATCGTTACATATCGCGTGTCTAATGGGATATGAGGATTTCGGAGACGCGAAGGGTCGCATCATTTTTTTTATTTTATGCCTCAATTCCTAAATGGAAATGATGAAAACGCATGAATATCATTTTTTTTCTGTTTTTTCTGTTTTTACCAAAATCAATTTAGTTGCGTAACGAGACCGAGGATGAGGATAAGCGGAGAAGGAGAATAGGAGAATAGGAGAAGGAGCAGGCAGCCGATCAGTCGATCTCATTAGAATGGTAAATTATTGTCTGTACAATAATGCGGATGGCGAATCAATTATACTCTGTAACAAAGTTTCAGCCCTTGTCGGGTTGGTTCAGATGCGGGGTTGAATTAACGACCATCCTTCCTTCCACCGTTCGACCCATCGAACCTTCAGGGGTACTCAATTCGATTCGGTCCAATTATATTCACCCCGATTTTACCTCTAAATAATAATCATTTTATCATTAACTGAGTCAAACTCTACGTAAACTAGCAGTTCGCCTCTAGTCATTCGTGTACATACCGAGAGTTTTTAGTCAAACTGCAGGTGCGACCCCCTCCAACCAACTGGTTTCGCCGCAGGGAGGGGGTCGCCTGCAGTTTCATCGAAAACTCTCGGTATACGCGGCTCTTTATCAATTTTTTACACCAGCTAGGGAGTATTTTAGGACTCTGCGATCCCCGTCACACACTTTTTAGCGGATTAAAAATTTACAGATCTGTGGGCATTGGGATTTTTTTTTTTTTCTTTTTTTTTTTTTTTTTTTTTTTTTTATCGGAAAGGGTCACGGCTATACTGATTCGAAGGATTTGACGGGGCTGCACCCTCGCGCTCCTTACACTTTCGAAGCTTAACGTTCTACCCTTCCTTCCAGCTTTCTTCCTCTCTTATCCTTCCCTCCTCTCCCATCCTTCGCTTTATCTTTATCTTTCTCTCAGACATCGTGCCTGTTAAATAGAGATAAAAATCGACTAGGGGTTGGTGGTGGATTGGGGCCGCGGGGAAGGATCTTTATTAAAATTCGCTGATCAATGAATTCGATAATTTCGCACGCCGTACCGAATTTACTTCAGTATAACCCGCCGCTGCTGCACCCTCTCCCTGTGCCTTATTCGCTTAGCTCCGGTTCGTTTCCCTACGGTATTTCTGTACTGTCTCACTTTTCAACTAATTCCCTTCTATACAGGAAGGCAGGAGCTGCGCCCGAAGGCGAGTGAAAAATAAAAATGAAAATAAAAATAAGAATAAAAATAGAACGAAGAAAATATTAAGTCGGTTGTTGCACCAGCTCCTGCATTGTCCTCGGGTCGTGCTGATCCAAACTGAAGAACTAAAGAGGTGAAAAACTTAGTCGAGCTCGGAACGGCGCAGGGATTAAAAAGTAACTAAGTTTAGTCGGAGCAGCAGCGACGACTATGCGGGGGCGAAGATTTCGCTTCGTATTTTTAAACTTTCATCTATTCGACGCGCGGGACAATATCGTTATCAAGATAATATTATATGAATACGATTTTGGTTTTCTAATCGGAAAATTGCGATCAGATTAATCAACGAATTTGTATAATAAATTAAACCGTAGTAGGTAGTACGCGGGGATTTGAATTGTGAACGTTTGTCAATGTTCGGAAGCTGACAACTAGAACGGATGGATAAATGCTGAAATGTTTACGAGGTAGTTAAAACTCCGAGTAGTACCTGACTACATCACCGTGACGAACTAATTTATGCTAAATACTTTTTCGCCATTTCCCTTCCGCGGAGCTTAGTAGTATACGCTGCATAGCTATTACACTCGCTACTCGTCTCGATCTAGTAGTATAGGTATATATGTTCGTACACTATACAGTCGGAGAAGATCTGCACTTCGATTAATTTCAGACTATTTGAAATTTTCAGAAACGTTAGCGCTTTTTCTTTTTTTATACCTACTCCCGCATGACGGAAAAATATCTTGAAAATATTAAAACGTCTGATGCAGGGAATAACAACGATTGACTGCGCGATGTATAGACAAATAGGAAGGGTGAAATTTAGTATCAGGATCCAGAAGAACAGTAGCTACCTAGTAGCAGTCGTTCTGGTGGTGGCAGACTTGGAACCTTCCAGGAGCGCACCACACACACGGTGGAGTTATCATGCCAGTATAAACACCCTGTATAAACACAGGGGTCTACCACACGCGGTGTATTTTCAAGCAGATTGAAAAAGCTCTTGCAGGTTCGAATGAACGGCGACGACGAGGTGATGTGGGCGACTCTTTCCTCTTCCTTTTCCTTTTTTCTTCCTTTTTTTTCGAAAGAAAGTGTCCTGCACACGCGTTACATAGGTATGTATAAGATAGACACGACTGATAGACGAGACGCGGTTTTGGCTGGTCGATGTTATTTGGATACCACCTTATATAGAGAGGAAGGTGCACCCTGCTGGGACAGAGCTAGGATCATCTTCTACGTTTTTGAGAAAGAAGAGGAGGAACTGACGTACATGGTATATATGTATATTGTATATGCGTATACCTATATGCGGCTCGTATATCGTTAAACGAACAAAGGAGGGCAACGTCCCTTTATACGCTATATGTACCTAGGTCTCCTCTCCTTTTTCTCATTCTTCTTACTTCTTATTTTACTCTAATCTATCTCTGTCCCCGCTGTAGTACCTCGAACTTAGAACTCTTCCAACCTCGACCCTCGACGCCGACGCTCGACGTCCGCCCTGCGTAGTTTCAACCGCGGCGGATTCACTCTGTGCAAACAATCCCCGCATCCGCGGTCTGTCAATATTTCACCTCTTTTAAATGGAATGCGGAATGAAATCACCCTCTTCTTCTATATGTTCTCTGTCTTTTTCTTTATCCGCATCGCGCTGCAGCTTATATCTATAACTTAAATGTTGACTCGGTAACAAACGTAACCCAAGACGTAAAGTGGACGGATTCGTGTTTCTAGACGAAGTATAGGCCACTGTCACGGTTTCAATATCGATTTAGAAAAATTCACTTTCGGTAAAACACAAAAGAGAAAGCGAACAGACCGAATTGCGTTATAACATTCTGAGAAAGAGATTGATATTTCACAGCTAATTTGAGAGTCTGATCAAATCTGAAAAAATCATGGAGTTTAGAGAGGGTTTGACCCTCATTATCCACACTTAACATTGAATGTTACTTTGAGTCTAATAGTAGTTACGCTGAATATAGAAAAATACAAAATTACTCGGTTGTAGCGAAGAATCAGTAGTACCGTTGGATCGATTCTGGAATTTTTGGTCTTCAATTGTTCAGAAGAGATGCCTCTATCATACGAACATAGAACTTTTTGATATGACTATTTTTGGTTGAGATAGGGGGAAGTCCCATAAAGCCGGACGGCACCTAAAATCGTCCATTGCTAATATCAGCCGAACTAAAAACATTATTTACAATTCTTTTTGCGTGGTTCAAAGATGCATTCATGCATGTTCGAACCACGCAAGAAAATGGTAAATAATGTTTTTAGTTTGGCTGATATTAGCAATGGACGATTTTAGGTGCCGTCCGGCTTTATGGGACTTCCCCCTAATAGAAAAGGTAGAGAAAAAAAATTGAAGAATTGGAAAAATCTCAGTGAAAATTAAGCGAGTCAGGCAATTTTCGCGACATCAAAAAGTTCTATGTTCATACGATAGAGGCATCTCTTCTGAACAATTGAAGACCAAAAATTCCAGAATCGATCCAACGGTACTACTGCTTCTCATGTTAAGTATGGATGATGAGGGTCAAACCCTCCCTAAACTTCATGATTTTTTTGGATTTGATCAGATTCTCAAATTCGCTGTAAAATATCAATCTCTTTCTCCGAATGTTAGCCCATTTGAAGGTGAGGATACCCCCTTAAGATTCGAAATAATAATTATAATACACAATAAGTAAACTTCCGCGTGCGAGTGCAGCAACTGATCTCCACTTCGTCGGCGATACGTCGTACTACTATATGTACGTATATTGTATAGGTACAAGCGTCGCGTGTTTCTGCACCTTTTCCTCCCCCTTCCCTCGCCCCTTCGCGGTTCAAAATTGGCATAGTTTTTGCGAGAATAAGAGGTAGAGGTCTGGGTGGTGTGTATAGGGTAGGGGCTGACCGGAAGGACAAAAAATGGGAGACCAAACATATATCCCAGCGTATATAAACTCGGAGGGCTGCAAAGTCGTGAAAAGCAACGACGGGCATAAAACCGCTCTTCCACTGCGTACCGGCCCGTAATTACTCTGGATTTTTTTTTCTTCTTTTTTGTTTTTTGTTTTTTGTTTTTTCTTTATGTATAACGTCATATTTTTTTTTGGTTTTGTTTTCTTCATTTTTTATTTCTTCTTTTTCGGGCGGTGGGATGGGGTGGGTGTAGGTAGGGTGGCTTCTTTTGTACTTCCTTCTAAGTTCACCAACCGCGAGCGAACTACTTTTGCGAACTTTTTGCTTGCGATTGAATTCTCATCCTACTCTTTTATTGAACAAATTAGGTAAGGGGTTGACTCAGATAGGTACGCGTATATCGCTGAAGAGACATAATCTTTGGACTTTCATTTACCTACCTATTTAGGTGTACGATTATCGAGGTACATACAATCTACATTTTTTTTATCCAAACTTTTCTTCCTATCATATGCGCGGGGTATTATTTTATTTTCATTTTTTCAACCCTGTTTCCTTTATAAAACGGTATAAGCTGCAGTCTAATATTATGAAAAAATATATATATTCATAATGATATAATAATTATACACACACACACACACATACACACACACGCCTGCAGTAATTATATAGTATAATACTACCCGAAACTGCGTTTGAAAATTTAATGATCGTTCGAGCGTCTTTTCCCTCATTCTTTCCTTTTCTCTTGAGCGCTTTTGTGTGTGTGTGTTTTTTTTTTCTTTAGTTTGTTCGTTTTTTCGTTTTACTCTCTTTTTGTTTTTCTTTCTTTTTCTCCAATTTCAGTTTTACCGTCGTAACTGTTTTACGATGATCCGCAGAAATATACGAGCGCTCTTTCGGTCTCTTTATTATTTCCAGGTTATTTAAAATTTTCAATCCCTCGGGTCTCGTCTTTTGTCTTGGTTCTGCGATTATACAACGAACTTGCCTACACTTATACTTATATTTATACTTAAACTTAAACTTAAACTGAAACTTAAACTTGAACTTAAACTCGCTTAACTCACTCCGCGTCTATATAAACCTTAAACCTACCTGCCAAGATATATCGTTGAATATATTTCCACTATGCAATAATTTATTCTCTCAAAAGTCTCGGTACTGCGAAATTCGAAACGTTTAATTAAAAGTAAACATTGATTAAATCTAATTACGCTACGCGATCGCACGGTTCATTTATTTTACATACTTTAATCCATTAAAATCTACCAACCATTTATCCAAATAACTTAATCATAAGATATATTCGAGGTAATTCGCTATAAAAATATGATTAAAATTCTGGAATTATTCGAAATCGAGGAATTTCACTATCCAAATGCCAAACGATCGTATAATCCCGCTTAACACCACCCTATATGCCATTATAATACACACGCGATATTTCAGCATGCTAGGATCATGTCTGTATGGTCATAGCCAGAACGTAAACACAAGTGCGCTGCAGCGTACCGGGATTTTAGTATAAGACAGAATTTTTTGGGTTTCAAAAATTTTACAGCTGAGATAAACCCGCGATGCAGACTGCAGATCCTTGCGGCTTTTTCTTTAGTTTGTTATCGTAGGTGTGTTACAACGAAATAGACAAATCCTACCTAAACATACAGCATCTTCGTTTAGTTTGTTATCGTAGGTGTGTTACAACGAAATAGACAAATCCTACCTAAACATACAGCATCTTCGTTTTTCGAGGACCTGACCTTTCCAGGAGGTAGAGGCCCCCTTCACTCTCCATACCTTCATCACTACATGTATTGAATATTCATTTTTATCCGTGAAACAGTTAGCCACGATTTTTACTTAAATTTTTATTCCCAAATTTCTTTTCTATATACCTATTTGTCGGTTATTCCTCGCAACGTATTCCTGATCCTTTAGCTGCACTTACACTCTGAGGCGTGCCAAGAGAGTTTGAATTCCTCGGTCGACTGCTTGGCATTCATACGGTACGTGGGACCCAATGCTGCACTTTGAGTCCGCGTTGAATGCTGCAGTTGGAATTAATTTCGGCACTTTTTTTTATTTTTTTTATTCTTTTTTCATACTACTGTTATCGGCTATTTCTGACTCGCCTTATTCTCCACGGTCGCCTCCTCCCCCCTCGGTAGGCATATATTTCTACGTCTCTATTAATTAGATTTGCAATTAATTGCGTATTTCGCCATCTGTACGGGGCATTCCATGCCAATTCACCATTCGGTTCGCATATTTCATTAAACGATAGTTCCTAACTCGAGAACTCGGCTCGGTGCAGATGTGGCGCGGAATTATAAAACTCAAACCCCATAGGTACGTATAACACCTCGACGGTGATTATTATATATTTCTTTACGATTAACCTTCGTGTTTTTCGCAATTCGTTTCCGGTTCTTCGTTACGAACGAACGGAGTATAAAGACGAAAGACACATAAACTCGCCGGGTAAATCCCCCCGGGATCCATCTGTGGATATTTTCTCAAATTGACCGAGTTCGCCATATTGGCCTCGTGGGTCGAGCGTTTCTCTGACAAGTAAGGAAGGTGGTGGCGTACAGCGGAGAAGGCGAAGAGAAAAAGAAAAAAGAAATAAGAAGTAAGAAAAAAGAAGAATGAAATAAGAAATAAGAAAAAAGGAAACGGAAAAGGAAAAGGAAAAGAAAACTAAAAGAAAAGAAAAAAGCACGAGGAGTTTATCCTAGTAGGACGTTTCCGCTCGTCGATGCCCGCGGGAAAGCGAGAGCGTTGCCATTATCGGAATCCGATCTCTATAAGGGCGTCGAAACGACGGGTAAAGTATCGATTTAATTTTACTCGGTGGTTCGCGGAACTTTTAAAATCTTCAAAATTTCCCGCGTTATGTATAAGTAGTATAGAATTCTTCTCCCTCCTAATTCCCTCCCCTCACAGTCTCTCTATCGCGTTTCGCGAATACTAAATCCATTTCGGCGAATCGGTCCGCTATATAATACGATATAATATATTTGTCGCCGAAAGGAGCGAGCGAAAAGAATTACAACATTTATTTTGCGAGGGAGTCAACAAAGCTCTTCTCTCTATATAAAAAAGTCGAAATTTTCATCAAACAAGAAAAACTTGGTGCAGACGATCGGAAGAAGGAGTCGGCGGCCTTCAATGCATTCAATGCTAGCATTCAATGCTGAAAGTGAGATTGCAGATGTGCGATATGGCATGAATTGTCCCAAACTATAACTTTCGTATAAATCGGCTAATTTTTGTTCATCAGACATTGATGAAGACTTAACGAAAATACGGTCAGCCATAAATGGCTGCACTCTCAACGTATCTATTTTACGCGATCTGCAGACCGCTGCTCTGAGGCTGCAGTGGATCAACACATGAATAAATGTATTACATGTTCGTACCGAGACATCAGAGAACATGAATAGACTATGTACATTGCTAATGAGAGAAATGCACAAGGAGTAAGTCCCTCCACACTAAGCCTATGATCCTTTCCGAGCTGTTCCTGCACCCTGTTAGAGGAGGGCGAGTACGGAGGTAGTACCTACATTGATAACTATTCAGGTAGGAGAACGTGCAGCGAGTGCTAATTAAATGGGATGAAAACTGAAACGGTATTTCTCTTCATACTCTCTTTTCTTCATGTCATCTGCGGGATGATCTGTGAAATCCGCGCTAAATACGTCGATCAGTTGCGTCTGTGGGGGTAGGCTTCGGGTGAACGAACACACATGGTGATATCTGCACGCGATGGGAAACGGAGAAAGAAATATAGACAGACCGTTGAGGTGAGGGGATCGTTTCGTCCAAGTTGGCAAATTAGCCGAGCTACGAGTTTTTCACCCCTCTCGAGATAATTCCGGGGTTCTTGGTCCGCTGCTGGTGCTGATGGTGTTGGCGGTAGTGGGGACCTATCAGGGAAAAGGTAAAGCTCAATTCAGCGAAAGATTCGACGTCGGCGTATACACCGCCATAGATTTCCCATCGATGTCAACCCCGATAACACGCGGAAGGGACTATTGATATCTTGGTGGAGGGCGGGGTACAACCCCGCCTTCTATTTCGACCTGGGAAGCTTCTCTCGCGCGGAAATCCCTCGGGAGAACTCCTGCCGAAGAAAGGGATACGTATAGCCGCCGAAAGTCCGACCAGTTTTGGTCCTCTATCGACCGCAGGTGGTGTATCTCATCCTCCTCCTCCTCATATCCTTATCCGAATTTCTCATCCTCTCGTGCTGCAAGAACAAACTGAACACTTTTACTTTCTCATGAACATTTTCGCTCTTATTCAACGAACAAATATCTCACGCTTACCACCAGTTGTTATTTGTGCTGCTACGATGCTGAGGATCGTTCAAAACTACGGATTATATATATTTCAAACCATTTTCAACGGTCACTCATTCATTCATTCATTCATTCATTCATGCATTCATTCATTCATTCATTCATTCTGGACTGACTACCAGGCTACGTGACTCCGTCCAAATCTCATAACTATAAAGCAGTTTATAAATCCCCTTAGACTCTGCACGAAGATTGTTGCGGATTATGAAACACGTGTAACACAAATCTATCGTGGGAATTATGAAAGGTCATCCCATAGGGTGTTTTCACATATTTTCAAAGGAACAGTACGAATGTTGGTCAGTAACCAAATTTTAGTTACATAGCTAATAGTTTGCCACATTCTTGTGAAATGTGATGAGAGTTTGAAGTCTTCGGAGTCTGCATCAGTGCGTCATCATCTCGCATAGTCGCATAGTCGCGATGCTATGCAATGAGAGTAAACGTGCAGTTGTCTATCAGAATAGAAGAACCGCGGCTGCAGTTTCAATCCCAATTATTTGTTTCGTCTACAATGAATTGTCCACGAAGAAAAAGTCTCTGTACTAGTCTGCAGACGGTGAAATTCTTAATCTCAACTACGCTATTGGTTTTTACCCACGTGAAAATTCAAGATACAAAAACAAGGTTGGAATTCGTCCGTATCGTAGCGCAATTCCGTAGGTTGTTATAATTATGTATACATATAGCGAAGATTAGCTTTGTATATTATGACAGCGATGAGAAGAGAGGGAAAGAAAAAAAAAGAGAGAGAGAGAGGAGACCGCGTGGCAACCGCGTGGCAACGCCAGACTTGGAATTCTGATATATCTTTCGCTGCGTGAATGAAGTGAACCTTATACTACGCCATACTTCGCCTATACATATTTTCAACTAACCCTGTATGCCCTGCACTATGCAGTATTCGGAAGAGGTTGATGTCTGCGATGGGTGACGCTAGACAGACTACCATGGAGTAATAAGAGACACTCTATCAACATCTGCTGTTTGGTTGGTTTGATAGGTTCAGGCAGCCAGTATATGTTGGGTATATAAATTTCGTTCAGTTCTAGCCTCTATCGTATTATACCTACGTGTATGTATTAAATGTTTGTACATACATACATACATACATACATGTATAGTAGGTATATGCATACATGGATACGGTGTACGGAGAAGAGACACGACCAATGACTGACTGACTGACTGACTGACGGACCCGTTCACACTCGACAGCTCAAGTTCATTGACCCTGCGACCATGGCGTATATTATACTGGTCGGTCGAAACAGCGGAGCCATTATTCTGTGATAAAACTGCAGCAACATTTACTCCCGCGGGCGATACAAGAGAGTGAAGGAGCCGCGAGTTTGGAATTCCGAGTTTCAAATTTCGCGAATTTTAATGTCTGCACCGAATGACATAGTTTTTGAAGATTTTTATTATTTTAATGCTGGTGGGTTGAAAAAGACACGAAAAAGTTTGTGAAAAAGAAAGAAAGAAAAAAAAAAAAAATAGAAATCGAAAAAGAAAAGGGAAAGGAACAGAAAAGAAAGCAAAATGAAAAAAAAAAAAAAAAAAAAAAAAACACTCAGGGAATTTCATTTCGAAAGACTCGAGCCTCGACTCGAGAAGAGCGTGGAAGAGTGATTACGTTCGGAAGACGTGAAAAAGAAAAGAGGAAGAAAAAAAAAGCCCCCCCCCGGCCGCAAAGAAGTCCGGGGGGAGGGGAATTCCGAGTTTCAGAACGCAATGAGATCCGGAGGGTGCGAATACGCGTATACTACGTATATGTATATACCTTAGACTAGGGTATGATTAGGATCGCGATTACAAGCGTGGTTCCGGTGTTTGGGATGTTTCGGGCTCGTTAGCCGCCGCGA
This sequence comes from Tenthredo livida, assembly GCA_963992785.1. Classification (NCBI taxonomy): domain Eukaryota; kingdom Metazoa; phylum Arthropoda; class Insecta; order Hymenoptera; family Tenthredinidae; genus Tenthredo; species Tenthredo livida. The sequence continues at coordinate 32,983,032 of OZ023068.1, forward strand.
CTTTTCACTGTAGGGAAAGAAAAGAGATAGAAAAGTAAAAAAATGATACCCAAGAGAGAGAGAGAGAGAGAGAATGGGATGAAAGAAACAAATGAGAAACAAGAAGGAAAGAAAAAAACAACACCCGCACACTCGCGGAAAGTGTCGTAAGGTCATAATCTCACGCGGTCACTTCTGTTGAGCAACGCGCGGTACACTTACTTCTTATACGGGGGGCTTTCGAGCAAGTTTATAACAACGAGTGAAACGAGCTGAATATATACCTACCCACTACGGCGTCTATTACTTCCTCTTTGCAAAGTTTCCCGCGTTTTTTGTATTCGCAGATGCAAACTTTAAAACGTAGCTAATTTTTAAGAATTCGCTTTCACCCGCAATTATTGCTACTTTATACAATTCGTATTCAGCTGAATACAATTCACGCATGGAGTCACTTACGCCAATTCAATCTTCGCAGCGAATTTCTGACCAATTCGTCACTCGGAGTTCCTATCGTACCTCGAGCTGAAAGTCAGTGTAAAAACAGATACGAGCATACGACGTGCAATTGGAAATGCATGCACGGGCCGATATGCAGCCAAGATACTACGACGGCTACTTTAAACTATACATCAAGTCCGTCGAGAAAAATGCTGCTACGTGTATTCGCCATAACATAGCGTTTCGACTACTCGACTGGTGCAGCAGTCGCGGACGCCGTTCGCGTTCTGCGCCGCGGCCGTGGGGTTGAATTTGCAAATTCCTCGAGGCGTTCGGTACGTTCGTTTGCATCGAAGGAATACTGATGGAGATGGTGTGTACGCCGTGGTAGTGGAGAGAAGCCGCTTTCTTTTTGGTGCTGCAGCACTTTGCGAAATAGATCTCTGCCTCGCCACTTCCAGGATTTCTTCTACCCACCCGGGGGTCAAGAGAAAAACGTTATTCCATACACCGCCCTCGATTGTTTTCCGAGAAACAGAAACGTGTTATGAATCTTGCTTTCTGCTTGGCGAGATACGTTTTTATACTACCCCCCTTCCTGGATATCCATGAATCTTTGTCACGCCGTTTTTCGACTCCGCACAATTTTAATAACGCAAGAGTGAATTCGACGGAGATACGTGTAGTGTGTTTCCGCATGCAACTGAACGGAATTCTACTGCAGAACTTACTTTTCAATTCGTTTTTAACAATGTCCGCGAATATAGTAGGTATATAGGTATGTAGGTACCTATCTTTCTCAATCCGCGAGTCGCCGCTCCCTTTGACATTTACTTTCAACTCTCGACACGACCCAGCCGAAGGTGACTCTTCAAACAGTAGAAAGACGGTTGAGTAGGTCCTCGGAGAACCTTGACGACAATTTTTTTTTCTTTTTCTTTTTCTTTTTCTCCTTTCAACGCCTCAAAAAGGAAAAGTTTGCGGAAAAAGTACTCGATACTTATTGTTACCGGATCGTGGAGAGACTAGCTATATCCATTCCGTCAAGGGAAGGATGAATATCTTCCGTACGTCAAGTCCTTTCATAATTAGAAAATCGTAACTACCGGGTAGCGTCGAACCTCTGGTTTTCCGCAATAATATGAAAACTGAGCCTTAACTCTACACTGCATGTAATTTTTTTTGCGACAGCGTCTCTCTCGTCGCTCGTCGACATTTAGGTGCGGAAAAATTTAATCCAGCTTCGGTCAAGTCGTCTTGTAATCAAGTTTCGGCTTGAGAGCTTTGCGGAAGTTCTAAAACTGCATCGTTGGAAAAAAGTCTGATAGAGATAGAGAGAGAGAGAGAGAGAGAAAGAAAGGAGGAGGAGATGGAGAGGGAGAGTTCCACTATCGACCGATGACCGCTTACGTATCCGGGTTTAGCTCATCGTCACATCGATGAGAAGAGAGGAGCAGCAGCTGGAGTAAACGCCGAAATCTTGAGGAGAAATAAGTCGACTGGTAGGTGGGTAATACTATTTCGGGAAATTTCATTTCCCGCGCTAGTTGCGGATGCGAAGAGTAAGCGCGGAAAGCTAAAATGTAAATTGCGAACTATCAAATCCCCGCTCGTCGTCGTCGGCGTACGTATTACTCTCGACAAAAATCCCAGCCTTATCTTCTCGCGATGAGATGTGCGCCAAACACCTCCAGACTTACCAGCGCCGGATATAATATGCAGAATCTAACAAGCGGCTGCAGCATCGTCGCCAGATGCTGGCAATTGTTTCATCCCACCGTATAATCCCCAACTCCAGCTCCTCTTTTCCGCATAGAGAGAATTTCGTCGCTCCGCATTGCATGCAATATTGCAATTGCGATTCCAATTCTCATTTGCACTTACAGCATAATTATACTGTCGAAAGATTAAGACGGAAGGGAGAGTTTTTCAAATATCATATGTTTCTTTCATAATCGCATCATGCGGGAATCGGTAAACATATATACAGTCTGCGAATCTCACGTATTATAGTTTAAGCCGCGAGGGCTGTGATATAGATTATAGACTTATGGAGGAGACTAGAGTTTCCTAGCAAGGGGGGGGGTGTCGTAGTTTCCTCCTGCGTTATCACGATGTTGGAAACTCTGAACGTAACCTGGGAGTCTGAGTGCCTCGGGGTGACCTAGGGAACGATCGTTGAACCATCAGGTGCAGGTATGTAGGAGGCGAAAGAGTCGCTGTAGAGGAGCAAGAGGAAGAGGAGGAAGAGGAGGATGAGGAGGATAGCTACTGGTATATCAACTCCCATGGGTAAAACCCTTTCGACCACTCTTGGGCCTCGTTTCGCGTCTCTGCCTTCGCGATCACAAACTTCGAAACTCCAAAACTTACCCGTTATCCCCGTATCAAGCTACCTACCTACCTACCTACGTCCGTCCTGGTCCGGGTCCGGGTCTGTGTCTGTGTCTGCGTTCCTATACTATACGCTTTCGGAGAAGAGTAGATAGCCCGAGTAACAAGCCTCGCTACAATATATGTGCATATTTCATCCATCTATGAATATTGTATAGACACAAACACGCGCATCAAGAGGAATTGACATGAATTTGAATTTCTATTCGCTTATCGCGTTTAGATATACATATATGGGGAAAATACTCCTTTTCTAATATACATTTCTCAGACTATGATATATGTACAGCACTGCAAGATGAATTATCGAAAACCTATACAGACACCCATTGTTTTCAACCGAAATTTCAGATCAGGGTTAATTCTGATCTTTTCAATTTTCATTCATTTCTATTTCATTTTTATTATTTTACTTACGCTCAATAATACGCGTTATTACATGATCCATACGTAGCTGGCTACCAAGACGTTATCGCGATAGAATAATTACTGCTTTCCCGTAATAGTTGTGATAAATGTTATTCTTGGATGATACAACGATAATTCATCGTTTTACGTCAATGGACGGGAGTTAATAATTCCATTATATTATAAACAAATATATTTGTATACCTACCTATCATATAAGCATATCTATGTATATTCGAAAAGGATACCTACCAGCGTGGGCAGGATATTACCAATTATGTAGCTACTCTCATTGTCTCCGAGGAATCGCGTCCCTTCAATTATAATTATATTAGTCTATATATGTATATACGACGGTTCTATATACCTACGTGTACCTATACCTTCCAATAAATATCTCAGTTTTTATTTTCCTTGCTGTTGTTCTTCTCCTTTTATGAACCTCTTTTTACTTGATTCAGAAGTTATAACTTCATTCACTTTATGCTTCGCTTAATTTACTCTCAGCTATCGTCATTTTACAGGAACTTGGTACTATACAACAATACCTAAACTCATTCTGGAACGACGTAATTTTTCAATTAAGGTATACAGGAGGTCTGATTGCTCTTTGCAGTTGTTTTTAGCTGTCTTGAACCCGTCAAGTTTCCATATACATTTAAGTATAGACACATGATTACGTATTTCAAATTCGCTTCAAAGTTTCAGAACGAAAATTACACTTAACGATGATTCGTTTTTACACTTATGGCGGTTTCGATTAGATCAATACAGCCATAGTTATCAAACGCTGAACGAATACATATACATGCGTGAATTTCAAGTTCCGGAGTCTTGGACCTTCGGATCTTCAGCTTTTGGAATTTCGGAACTTCGGTCTTCTTCGTTTCGAAGTTTTTGAAATCCGCTATGCAGACTGTAGTATGATGTTATAATCCCTTAGAGATTAAAATGTATTTTCAATCGAAGGTTTAACCCGTGGCTTATGGTATGGTACTGCGAAGCTAGAGCTCATGCCATGTTATGCCATGCCCATGCCGTAGGGTAAAAAGGAAGGAAGGAAGGAAGGTAGGTATAGGTACTTCGAAATCGACGTACCTACGAGCAAACACCGGAAACTTTACAGACCCATTCATTCTATATACGGTATGAAAATATTCAAAGTTTCTGTTCCACGTATGTTTTCCTCGGATTTTAACTCCACCCCCGGATCTGCACTCCCCTTTCCACTACCCATCGTCCGGTTCGGAACGAAACGCCGATTTTACGAGTGTAATTCCGTTACCCCAACCCTACGCTACTACTACTACGATCCCATGATTTTTGGCCTCTTTTATTTGCGCAAAGTTAAGTCCTGGGGAAAAGAAGTCCTAAAAGTCATGCGGGAATTCGGAAACTGTCCTTAAATCTTGATATTTTATCGTAGTAGGAAAACTTTTTTGATTGAATAGACGTGCGTATATACAACTTTGTCCTAGGCAGCTATCGTTGCGTTTTTTCATCTTATAGAAAGATCGGGCGACCAACGTGATGTATGAAGAATTTTTTCATCACTCTCGCTAATCGATCGGTTGAAGAGAATTTGAATAATAAAGCCGAAGAAAAAATAAAGAAATGAAAAAAAGGAATCAGGGAGACTGAAAAAATGAATAAAGAGATCTTTTTTGCCAGATACGAAATACACTTTTATGTCGCCTTAAGTACACCCGAGCGAGTACCCAGAGTCGGGGGTAAAGGGGATTCGGGAAGAGCTACCGTGTGAAGAAGAAGAAGAGGATGAAGGAAGACGAAGGAAGATGGAAGCGAGTAGGGAAGGAATGAGGGTTTCGGGATGAAAGAAACTGGCACAGATCTTAAGACACGGTGCGGAGTGGTTGCCGAGAGAAAAAGCCAGTAGATACAAGGGAGTAAGAGAAAGAAAGCTCGGAAGGCGGAACGACGACCGGATGCTGTGGAACCACACGTAGTCTACGCGTACAGTCTCAAGTCTAGACGAAATTGAATTTAAATATGAATGTGGAGAAGTTGAATTCCTCTTCTGCGGCCCCTCATCTCGACGACCTCCGCTATGCTGGTTGCGATTTTACGCCCGTTTTCTCGCTCTCTATATCTCTCTGCACCAAGTACTCAAGTTAAATGTCCCGATCGAGCGGACATCTTGCACCGCAACCCGTTTCCTACTTACTTCCTTCCTTCTCTCGCTGTTTCCGTTCAATTTCAAAGATTGAACGTGTGCAGTCATTGAGTCTGTTATACTAACGTGATCATAAGGTCTGCACCTTCGGGAATTGAAGAAACGATAGAAAGTGGAATGACATGTAAAAAGTTCACTCGCATACAGCAAGCGATGTAACCTGCAGCTCGTAGTGGCGCTAACCCGATTTCTAGTTTTCACCCTGCTGGTGGGGTGATATGCAGCTGCAATTGTTCTTTTCACGGTGATAAATCATCCGACTAGGTATCGAAGAAACGAAAAGAGCGAGAAATGGAGAGAGTGAGTGGAAGTAGGGGATGAGGGTAGGGCAAGGCAGGGCAGGGTAGGGCAGGGCTTGCAGTACCCAGCTGCATTCGTTTGATGCATTTTCCTGCGCGTGGTAAGGCAGCCGATAAATCTCTTTCAACTATCAAACTGTAAAAGAGAGAAGAAGAGGAAGGGCACACCCGCGGAGATAGAGAAATAGAGGAAGAGAAAAATCGAGAGAGAGAGAGTTAAATCTCTGATATAAATCCGAACTATTTGCACCAGCCACCACAAACTTGGAGGAAATCAGTCATATCGGTACGTGACTATCTACTCCGTGTTAGCTACCGTCCGGAGGGTGGGCGCCTTCCACATCCACATCCACATCCACTTCCTCTTTTCCTTCTTCTTCTTCTTTTTTTCGTACGTCGGACTGTTTCAGACCAAAACAAACTTGTTCGCGGCTTCATTTCCGCGACCCTTGACCATCGTACGTTGTATCAACAAAATGAATTATTGGATATCGCAAACCTGTGTACCTTTTAACCCGCGATATTTACCCCCGTATACCCAGTGCAAATATGGAAAGGGTTAAACCTCGGAGCAAAAAATCTTGGTGCACGTACCGGCGTCGCGGTTGTTCTATATATGCTACTATATATACGATTAGCGGATACGGAAGTCGCGATTCTTTCTTTTCTCCATTCCTTCACTATGCCGTTCTGCAGTTCATCGTCTTTATACCACTATTCATTACGTATATGTATATGTATATGTGTGTGGTACGAGGGTACGTGGTAACAAAAACCGTATTTTTTTCAAGAGCCAATAACTTTTGATTACCTTTTTCTACAATAGTACTAAGTCTGATCTCGTTTCAAAGGGAAATAAAGAGGAAGAAGAATCGACCTTTCAAACTACGCACTATAAATGTCTTTTAACGTCAAAAGGGAAACCGGGGAGCGGATTGAGCGTATAGAAGTTTCTGTTTAAAAGACGAAAGACCAAGGAGGAAGAAGCGAGAAAAGAAGCGAATAACGAAAAGAAAGAAAGAAAAAATCTCATTCACCATTCACCCCTCCCCGAATGAAACGGAAGACGTTAACTATAATAACGGGAGGAAATCTACGGTGAATTTTAACAAGCTATATAGCGTACTAAGGGAAATCTTGGAATTTCTAATAATCACTTTATTGCCTGGCATTTCCGCGGGGCACACGATTATATATAGTATATATATATGTATATATAGTATATATATATATGTATATATATGTGTATATATATATTCTGCACCACTGCAGTCTTATTTTCATTATAGTGATTTCCGCAATTTTCGAGATTAAATCAACCTTTCATTATATCTTTTCCTCCTTTCTTCTATCTTTCTTCTTATACTATAATAGGCGCGTTTTACTAAAGGGTCGATTCGTTCTTGGAAGAATGAAAAAAAAATATATGTATACTATACTATACTATTTATATCACCAACGTAATTCTACTAGAATATTGTACGTGTTACGTCAACGTGTTGAAAAGTTGCCGGATTTTGAACACAAAGCCTCGCTTTGTTCTGAGGGTTTGCGGGCAGGATGGGGTAGGGCAACGTCCACATCCACGTCCACATCCACATCGTTGAACCTAATGTACTTATACGAGCAAAACCAGCGTAAACCTTGCAGCAGAGCAGAGCAGAGCAGAGAGCAAGCAAACTGTCCTGGCAGCAAGGTTCCGCATTTCTCAACATTTCCAGGCTACCTAGCTATCTCCTCCCCAGCCGTGTGTTTCGAACGGATGTAGTAAACAACTCTATTAGTCGCCCCGCAGGCTAGCTACTGGTCGTAAGCAGCACCGGGATTATAAAACAACTAATCGTGTTTTCTGGATACATGAAAAAGAGGAAGAGGAAAAATAAAAATAAAAAGAAAAAGAAAAAGAAGAAGAAGAAACCTTCATCGATTTTATGGGGGCTAAAAGTTTGTTTTCAATCTTTTCAACCAAAATCTCGAACCTTATTTTTCTCTCATGGACCCACGGTGTTAAAATTGACTGGATACGTAAAAATGTATACAAACAGAAACGAAAAAGGAGATTAATGATAGTCCTTCGCCTGGTACATATATGTAGTATATAATTAGTATATTGTGTACCAAGGGCGTAAAGTGGGCTTTTTGACCTTGTGTGGTTGCAGTACTCGTCTTCGGCTCGCAAATGCACTGGTCTTCGACTCGTGCTAGCTCACCTCCGACTCGTACTGCAAACTCCACACTCGGTCTAAAAAAGCCCACTTAGCCCTTGGTGCACACCATATTTTTTGTGACACACGCGATTTTCGCGTTTCAAAGAAGCGGGTAAAAAAGTCAATAGTGGGCAAAAAAAAGAACTTTTTTTGCCCGCTCAAAGTCGGTATCGGGCAAAAAAGAACTTTGATTGCCCGCTACCGACTTTTTTGCCCGCCGGTACAAAAAAGTTGATTCTACGCCCCATTTTTAGGTAAAAAAAACGCAAAAATCGTGCATGTATTAAAAAAATACATATATAGGGGAGCATGGGGCAAAATGGACGGGCGGGGCAAAATGAACCGCGGGGCAAAATGGACCGCCGAAAAAAGAAAAAAAAACGAATGACGATGAAAAAACTGGAGTATGAATATGAACTTTTTTTCCCCAAGGGGTCCATTTTGCCCCGCGGTTCATTTTGCCCCTTCCTCCCTTATATATACCTATAACTTACCGACAGTCGTAAAGCCGGGAATGATGGTTAATTAACGACTCCAACTTATAGTTTAGAGTTTAGAGTTTAGAGTTTAGAGTTTACAGATTCGAGGTTTGAGATTCTAGTATAGACGACACAGAATGTGGTTAGTAGCTATAGGATTTACTTTAGAGTAAAGTTGTCGAATGAGATTCACCTGGTCGAACATCGAACGACTATACCTACCCTGAATGTGGTTCTATTGGTTCCGATTGAACCCGTCGAACTGTGTAAGATGAAAACCGCTAGATTTGCACGAAATCGGCATCAATCGGCATGTCGGCAGGAAAGTTAATCCTAGTTGCGTTGCCGAGGAACTCTCCTCTCCTCTCCTCTCCCCTCCTCTCATCTCCTCTTCTCGCGTATAACTTCGACCTTTTCGCACGTACTATACTACCTATAGTTTCTCCCCCTTTTCACCCTGGTCAAAAGGTGGCCAGCGTAGCGGGTCAAAGGTCAAAGGTGAAAGGTGAAAGGCGAGAAGCGAAATGCCTCGCCGTTCACTGATTAAATTGGTCCGGTTTTCGTGGTATAAGCGGTTCTACTTCGCTTTCAACAAAAGAGAAACGATTTCACGCAACTGTGCGTTTGCCCAAAGTGTTTCTACTCGCACTTTATACACATACTATATACATATCATATATATTAGGGTGGTTCTTAATTCGGTCATATTCGAATTTCAATGCTCTCATGGTCCAGAACTTCTCTAAATATACAGGAAAAAAATTTAGTCGAAAAACCAGCTTCCTATCTCAATTCGAAGTACTGCCCCGAAGACTTCGAACTTCCGATTTTTTTTTTTTTTTTTTTACATATTTGGACAATTTCTAGCCCATGCAGGCAGCATTGAAATTCGAAAATGATCAAATTGCATTTTTATTCTACTTTTTGGTCCTTTTCCCATTGCGAGAATATACGCCATACCTTCAACCTATACTCAGAGTCTAAAACTGAGAGAGATTCTACGGTAAGGTCTTGGGTTGGGTTGGGTTGGCCTGATGATTTGACTTTGTTGCGGAAACTACGTTGGCGAACCAAAGTTCCAAAAGGTCTTGTCGTTCCGTCTTCGTAGAACGTATAACTTGTTCAGAAAATGAGACTTCATACGCTTATACTCGGGAAATAACATCCCAGCTTCTTCCTATTCTTGGCTCTTACTATATATTCGCGTTTAGACTTTAACACTAATATCCTCTTCTCCGAAACGGTTTTTGATATACTTTCTCATTCCACCGTCCCGTTTCTCTATATCCATTCGTTACCTGTCACGCTATCGCCTCCGAGTTCTTCGTATAATTAAATACACGCATTAGGTTAATTAATCTTCGGGGCTTGTGCCTATCGCGTTACTTTAATTCGGTGGTCTAAAATATTTCAATGAAATTGTGTCGACGGACCTTTCATGCATGTTCGTTTTTTCGGTTTCTGACGCGTGTCGTCGATCCCCCCCTGGTGACGGGTTCGTAGTGGTAACTCGTCCCTGACAGGTACCTGTTCACCATGAACGTTCAACGTTCTTTTCAACGTTCGGTTACCTACAAGCCCGGATGTCGACCGTGTTGGTGACAGCCTGGTATAAATTAACGTATCAAAACCCGTCAGATGATATTTTGAGGGAACGAGGGAACGCGCAGATTGAACGTGAACAGACTTACCATAGTCGATTCCAGAATACTGTTCCGGGTCCGTCATCCCGTTTATAATTAATTGACGAGGAAGAAGACAAAAGAAATTTATCGTTAACAGGTTCTATTCAAATGTCAGCTCGCCAGACGACCGATCGATCGATCATTTTTCTTTCGTTGACGATCAGTGATCACTGTAGTCCGATTGTTTATTTGTCATGAAAATCTATGCGGAATTTCGCGTTCCCAATTTCGCAGAAGTTACGAACGGTCAAAATTCCAAAAGGTCGAAGTGTAGACAGCCCAGACCCCCGAAAGCCCTGCAAGGGTCCGAGAATTTCGCTCTATTTCTCAGGATGTGAAGTAAAAAAAAAGAAACAAAAAAAAGTTCAGTCCAATCGAGACCCTCTTTACGGAAATCCATCTTATCTTCTTCAATCGGTAACTTCGATGTCATGAATGATTGATAGGATTTTGAAATCTTCTCTCCGAAGAGTACATCTCAAAACGATTAATTTCACCACTTATTGGTTTCAATACGATCAATACAGCCCGAGGTTATTGAACACTGCGAATGAACGAATACATGCATGAATTTCAAATTTCAGAAGATTGGCCCTTCGGATCTTTGGCTTTCGAAATTTTGCGATTCGGTATGTAATATTCGAATTCGTAATTCAGATCGTTCGGAACTTTTGAAATTCTCAACTCATCCTCGGCCCCGGCTGATTGTATAGACAAAAGTCATCGTATGAGGTGAAACTGAAGTTTGCAGAACAACTCCTTCCACGATTCCTTCTCTTATTCGAGAACGCAGTTGTCTCCTGTCGCAGCTCTTTCCGTTGTTCAGAGCGAGGGTGAGATTAATAGTGTCGTTCGTTGTTCGAGGGAGGCGCGTGGCGCCGTTATACATATAGGAGCTAGGGGTATACCTACCGTTCGTGAGGGTGCGACCGAACGAAACGGTGCAAGCAAGCAAGCAAGCAAGCAAGCAAGCAAGCAAGTTATAAGGGGGAGCAGGGCAGGCCCGTGGCAATCTCACTAATTGTAATTAAACACACCGCGATAATTAATCAGCCTGATTGGAATTCTGCACCGTTGCTACTGCTTTTATACCGCCGCATTCTGTCTGCCTGTCTTTCCGTCCGCGAATCCTATGTACGTACATAAGCTGTAAGTAAGTAAGTACCACCATTTAAGTAGGAAGAATTAAGGTAGGAGGAAGTGAAGGAGCTGAGTTCAGCAATGCCAAGATGATCCTCGTCGCAAATGTCCCATCCGGATCAAGATCTTCTGCTTTCCTTCCTTCCTGCCTTCCTTCCGTCGTAAAATGCAGGAAACGACGAAGAAGAGAGAAACTGAGAAATCGAGAAAGGCACCGTACCCAGATCCCTGGGCTGTCTGTCTTCTAATCAGGAACAGAAGCGACTCCTAACCGCTTATAGGTCCCGCTTCCGGGCCACAGACCGGAAGATAGCTGACAGGGCGCCACCCCCACGTAGTTTAATTAAGCGGAACTAGGGGTAACTCTCGGTATCTCTCTTTCCTTCATTCTCCACTCCGGGAAGAAGGAGCAAATTCTCTTTGCCGTTTGGGGCTGGATTGAAGTCCGAATTTTCAAAGTCCCGCGGATGGTAAGAATTTCGAATTTGAATGTCGACTCACAGGGTTGAGAAACCATATTTTCCCGGAAGTCTACATAGCTGTTTTGAAAAACTTTGATGATGATGATGATGATGATAGGATTAAGCAAGTGATAATGCGAGTTGCGAGGTCCGCCGACGTGTGAACACGCGCACGATTCTGCGGATCGTTATTATTGTTATCGTTGTCGTTACGGTCGGTTGCTATTCTTAGGATTCCGACCTAGGGAACGATTATCCGTTAACGCTGCAGGGTCGATGAAGGGCTAGGACGAGGGGGCGAGGCGGACCCACTCCGTGCACTGCAGAGTTTGACGGATGGGGTTCCCGCGTTGTTCCCACGGATCGGCTAACCTCCAATGTAAATTCGTGCTGATACTAGTTCGCGAAGGCAGTCAGACTCTCGGGTAGCTGGCGTGCGATGCCAACTCGAACTTCAACTCCAACGCTGACGGAGATGGGGTACCTGATACTCCTGATACTCCGACGTTTCTTGCCTGGGCAGAGTACCTATGTGCACGAGTATATAGGGTGCCACCGCGTGTTGCGTGTCGCCAATCTCCTTGGGGAGCTAATATTTTCAACTCCGGTCAAGATAGGTTAGTCGAGTTGCCTTTCTTCCCTCTTTCCTCTTTCCACTTTCCAGTTTCCTCCTTTATTCTCATTTCTCTTTTTCTCTCTCTCTCTCTTACTCTTTTTACCTCTGCACGGAACCATTTGATATTTCCTAGCGTCACGTTCCGGCGCTATGGCTCTCCGTCACTACGAAAACATCAAGCAAAGCTTCCGCCCGTTTACCAGCTTCCTCTCTTCATTCGATCTCCTCTTCTCTTCGCTTTTCTTTTTCTTTCATCACCAGAAATATGAAAGGCTGCGACGCGACGCCGATCCGTCGTCGATTCATCAGTAAAGAGAAACTATAGAGAGTTTAGCTTAGCTCAGGGGTGGGTAGAACTTGAGCTTCGGAATGTCAGGAGTTGGCTCCTCTTCCTATTCCTCGCTTCCTCTTTCAGCTCTACTCCTCATCCTACCGTTCATCAGCAAATGCAAGAGAACGCGTAAGACGCGAGCGAGACGCCCCGCTGAACCTTGCAAATAGACGAGCCGAACGCTGTGCAATTCTACACTCGACTATGCAACTCCACCTCTCGAAACTTTGAGCAAATTACCGACTAATTTCGTAACTATTCAAACCCGTCTAGCACGTGTGCCAACCTCATTCCCCTTACTTCGCCACTTCCTATGCTCGTCTCTTCGCTCCTCTTCTCTTCTCTTCAGCCACCCAAGTTCTGTCTTAGTGCCTTAAGCGCCAAAACTTGACTTGGCTCTGGTCACTGCTGCCACTTCTCAGAGTAGAAAATTCAGGAGCATATTGAGAATTGGGATGAGGAAGTTAATTCTGACGCGATTGGTAATCGATATCAACTTCTTTCGGAGTATACCTGCGTGCAGTACATCAATTTTCTCCCACACGTTGGACGTTCATCTTTTCATGATCAAATAAATAGAAAGTTTGTCGTATCGTTAAGGGAAGAATGTGGCTCAGGTTTTCTCTTGCTTTCGTTAGTTTTAGTTGGTTTTGGGCGGTATGCTGGTTCGGACGGTTTACCAACTCTGCGTGGGTCCGCCTTTTATAACGAGAATTTTTCTCCCCTTGTGCCCCATACTCCTCGTTCTTCTTCTTCTTCTTCTTCTCCGGCTCATCGTCCGTGCTCGTTCAGGCTGTAGAATTCTTTCAGAACCGTATGCCATGAGACCATGTTCAGTCGACCTGCAGGGGGTTTAATGCTCCTTGATGATGGTCTTAATTCCAAGGGTTCGGACTTATTGCGGTACGTGGTATAGTATCTCGAGCAAAAAGGCCTCCGATTGGCAAAAAATTAACGCGTCGAAGAATTGTAGGAACGATTGACTTGAAATTAATTACTCGCTATCTGGTTGAGACACTCGCGTCTTTCTCACCGACGAGAGAGAATTGTGGAACAAGAAGTTAAATCATTTTGTTTTTTCTTTTTTGTTTGTTGTTTTTGCGAATCGACCACTGCTACTGAAAACATCCCAAGTACGAGCTGCGCCGTTTGAAACGAGATTATTTCTCAAGATTCAAGAGAGACGCCTGCGGAGTCAATTTTACGAGCCAACCAAAACTCGTTTCAAACCTTTTCCGAGCTTCCGAGCCTCGCTACTCACTTCTCAAAGTTCTTTAATAATCCTTTGCGGAATTGTTGGGGTAAACATTTTATCTTTATTATATTACGTACCGCGTAGTACATCGGAACATCCGATGATGTACCGGAGTGAAATTAGAACTGAAGAAGAAGATATCCGCCCCTGGAATCGACCTGATCCATTCAAGGTTTTTTAATAACGTGGAACCCATGGTGAGACTTATCGCGTACGTATCAGTCCGTGGGAATTCGTTGTCGCAGTAACAATTATAAAGTGATTAAGGATCATAAAATTGTTTGTCAATTGCACGCGAGTATCTCATTGTCCAAATGTACCTACCATCGTGTACTAGTAGGCAACTAGGAAATCTCACTCGTATAGGTATATGTTTCGCTGTTATACCTACTAGAGAGACTAACTGAACACTGGCGCTTAAGTTTTCCGTTGTTAGTTATACTGGCTCGTGTTGGTTCCTGGCACTAACAATAAAACTCTCCACCGCGACACTCACGTTTCGGTATAATAGCCCTCCGCGTTACCACCACCAGCACCACCACCACCACCAGCAGCGTGGCTCTTTCATTGAGTGCTTTATTCATGACTAGCTCGCTAGCACAGCGTAGCACAGTCTAGGATATACCCTCCTAGTCTAGTCTAGTCTCTGGGATATATGCTATACGCTGTACGTTTTTGCTGATCAGGTTATTTCATCTCGCACATCAAATAACAGTTCTATATATGAGAGCGATGAAATTCTATAGAAAGTCAATCGCTTACATAAATCTTTAACGTTATACTATTCTCGCTACATTAAACCCCGGGGTCTATGCCCGTTATTAATTTTGAATAATTCCACAATAATTCAATGATATCCCATATTTCATCGAACATATCACGAATTAGATCCAATAATTCATCTTGGGGAAATGCTGGATTTTCTAATAACTGCGCGTGACTCGGTAATATTCAAATTCGGAATTTCGACCTGGTCCCTAAGCCTGCGCAGCCTTCAGGGCATTTTTTTTCTTCGGAAAATCAGGAGCATCCCCAAATTATAATATCACCAAAATTTTTCACCGTTCGTTTTTTTTTTTTTTCTGAATGTTACGTGTTGTTTTGCCTCCGCGAGACACAGATTTATTGTACCGCCTGCGGGAAGGTCGGAGAAAAGAAGAGAAGAGGGGATCGTCTACCTAATGGCCCGTGCAAGTCGATAGCTGAAATCCCTTTATTTCCGTACCCCTGGAAAGTCGTTTGTCGTGTTCGGTATTCCCTAGCTTCGTAATAATCCAAGATTCTGAAAAATTTTGGAGAATTTCATTTTTGACGACGAGTAGTTCGCGTGCATTAAATTTCCGAAAGGTAATCAAATCCAGAAGGTAAGTTTACTGCAGGAACCGACTCGCGCCGAAATCCTCTCCGATCGGAAAACCAGGAACTATACTGTTTCCGGAGATCGTGTGACTTCTCCGCGGACTAGAGGCACTCTAATTTACGTTTCTCCCTCTTTTGTTTCGCCCGTCGTCGAACGACGTGCGGAGACGGCGAATAGCGCCTCGTAGGAACATGGGAGCACGTAAACACGGATATAGACGTCGTATTGTTGGGCGTAACACATACTCGCGGTAACAGTACCGGTATGGTACCACTAGCACCAACCACGTATGTATGTACTACGTACCTGCGGGAACATTAACTGTCGCAGCGTAGCAATTGCCGGTGGTTGATTGTTTCGCGACAATAGGTCCATTACCGGAGCGGAGCGGAGAGTCCGACGTCCGCGATTCAATCCGCTACCGGGGCAGGGGGTGTTCGAACCTTTCCTAGAAGGGCGAAGGGAGAACTCGACCTGAACCAGAACCAGAACCAGAACCAGTCCACCGAGTTTCGTTCGCCGAGTCTATCTAATATTTTATTCGGCACTTTCCCCGTTTGTCAGACCGAGTGTTTCCCTCGCGTCATCGTCATTGTTCCTGGGTGATTCAATCGGAAAGGATGAAATGGGCTTTGCCCACCTCCCGGACTCCCCCTTCTGGGTTCGGTTCGGTTCCCGGGTACAAACTTGCCTGAAAAATTCACCGACCTGTCTGCCTGCCCCGCGTAAGCTTGACGCCCTTTTTCTGTGTCTTTTTTTTTTCGCCACTTTCTCTTTGTTTTATGGCTCCCAGCTCTTCTTCATTTATTTATTTTCCTGTTGTTTTTTTTTTCCTTTTTCTTTTTTTTTTTTTTTGTTCTCGTTGTTTCAACAAGGGGACAAATCCTACGATATTCATGGCACTACACTGAGAATCGATAAATAATTACACCCACGCTGTGGGACCGGACGGTAAAAATTCCGAATTCGTTTGAGACGATTTCAAATTTTTCGAAACGTTCAGGTTTAGAACATTGAAATTCCGGAAGGTCATAACGCAAGAAACAAAATTTTCGTCTATCTCTCAGGATGTGAAGACAAGAAAATGTTCATTATTCTAATCGAGGCCCTCTTTACGGAAACCAATTTTATCTAGGTACTTCAATAATATAACTTCATGATGTCATAGATAATTGATAGGATTTTGGAACTTTATTTTTCAAAAAAGTAGATCTCAAGACGATTGATATGACCCCTTAGGGTATTGGTTTTGCTTTCGGAATCTTGAACCTTCGGTTCAAAGGAAAGGAGGCTTTATTTCATTGCAGTGGGTGTATAATATGTATGTATGTATAATATGTATAGAAATACGCATGTGTAGATATGGTGAAGCCCATGTGCGTCTAGCCTCTTGCCAAGCCTCTGATTGTAAATCCTCTCGAGTTTTCTGTGCGAGAGATGACGAGGGGAAGGAAGGGTGAAATACTCGAGAGCGGGAGAGCGCGAGAGGTCTTCGACACCACTTACAAAATTGTACCCTTTTCAAAGCCAAAAGAACCCTTTCGATATTTTCTTAGTTTTTTTTTTTTTTTCTGTTTCTTTGTCGCAGGCGGGCGCACCTACGGAACTGCCTGGAAAAGTTGAAAGTGCTGGTCCCACTAGGCCCGGAAACATCGAGACACACCACCCTGGGCCTTCTGACGAAAGCGAAACGTTTCATCAAGGTAAGTTCACGCAATTGATGTGCTTTACGCATCGGGAACGAGTTACACCGATACTTTTATCGACGGTGTGAAAAGACTAGACGAATATCAGTCTGATCAAAGATATGTATATTCACACTTTCTCATCCCGAATCTATTGCCAGATTTACTCTTCGTCGTCTTCTTCTTCCGTTTCTTATTCATATATTTGCGGAAACGAATGGCTTTCGATATTTGTCGACTCTTGACGCGGTGCTTTAGTCCTGACCAGGTTTTATTCTGGTGTCGAGGCCCCCTCGACGTACCTATACGTGTTAGGCAGTGGTAAAATTTGAAGCAAAGAATTCGCCCTCAGCGAGCATAAGGTGCATAAAGCGAAGACATGAACAGAGGCTGCAGGTATCAATGAGGAAGAAGATGACGAAGGGTAGGGAATGGAACGAAATAAAGGGCGAGGTGAATAGTATCGCGAATGCTAGGGTAACTCAAAACTCCATCATTCTCGCCTGGTGGTGCAGCGGCAGCAGGCTGCAATTTGCTAACTGCGCTGGTATTGTGCGAACCTTCTTTGTCGCAACACCTTCACCTCGCTCTTCTTGCCGCGGTGAAGAGAAGGCCCGTTCTATTCCGCTCCTCTGCTCCTCCGCTCCTCTTATCTCTTCCTCCTTTCTCGAGGAGAGGAGTGAGCAGAGCGAAAGAGAGAGAGAATGAGTGGAGTCCCTTTGTACGAGAACCTCGTTCTCTCGGGCGTACCTAAATTACCAGAGATTTCGTTCCGACTCGAAGCGGACGCGATATGGCGGCGGAGACAACGGAATATTCATTACCTAATGCGCCAACGCAGCCACGCGAATCTTACTCTTACTTACCTTCCTCCACCCTCTTCTTCCTCAGCTTCTCTCTTCATACCCTGCACACTCACCCATCCAAAAGTTGCCGTTGGCTGTCAGAGTCGCGGAATGGTATATCTTTACACATGTGTGTGTGTATCTTTGCACGCGGAGGAGGTACGTTACCTGTACGTGGGACGTGAAATATTAAGAGAAGAGGAGAAGACGTATTTCGAGCATTGTTGCACACAGTTTTCAACTACAACCATGGAAACCTTGATTTCTTTTTACCGAGATGAGCTTCTTTCTGGGTGTCATAGTGACTCCCATCTCCCATGATACGTGTTTGCGACGGTACCCTCATCATTTTTGGATCTCAAATGAATCTGAATCTTGAATCACGGTGGCGTCTTGTTTTTTGAACAATTAAAGAGACCAACAAGATCTGAAATCCATTTGCGATAATATAGGGAATTGGTATAGTATATAGCTAGAGGCGAGAATTGATCGACTCTGAGATACGTTTGCTTGAAATTCGCTTAAACTTTGTCTTAAATTGGTACAAGGCGCGTTGAAATTAGTCGGATAAAATCGCGAGGCCTGTTATCATACAATTTGCAATTCAGTTCGAACGAGTTGCACAACACGGTTCAACGATTAGACCGAGTATAACGAGGTACGACGAGCCAGGGGGAGTCAGTCAGTCGATTGTAATCATCGATTTCTTGTTCTTCTTCTTATCCTCAGTTTACTCAATCATTTATTTTCCTTTTCATTTCAACGGTCTTTCTTGTTGCACCCCTGAATTTCTCATCTCCATTCTCTCTTCGTATCTTCTTCCTCCTCTTCTTCTTCTTCTTCTTCTTCTTCTTCTTCTTCTTCTTCTTCTTCTTTCGTATATCGTGCAGATTTGTGATTTTCTTTAATTTTCAATGACTAAAGGCGCGCGAGTCGAGCGGCCGATTATTGAACTAAAGTTTTCTTGCAATCAGTTGGGAAGCCCGTAGCCGTTAAGCATCTTCACTGTTCAGGAGGAGCGGAGTTCCCCTTTGGATATTTAGCTCGGCTGCCGCTTAGCGACACGATTGTGTTTAATTGTCAGGAAAATATACGCCCTTGCCTCTTCCTCTTCCTCTTCCTTTACCTCTTCCTCTTTCTGTTCCTCTCCTCATTCCCTCTTGCTATTTTTCTTTCTCCCTCTCCTCGTCAGTTCTTCTTTCTCATCATACACTGCATCTTTTCCTTCCCACTTCGCTTCGCTTCACTTCACTCCACTTCACTTCACTTCACCCCACCCCACCCCCGTTTCGAACCTCCCTTCGTTAAGGCTCGAATCTTTTACTCGTGGAATTGCGACAGGGTAGTAAAGGAGAGAGAAAAAGACTGGGACGAGGAAAGAGGGGAGGGAGAGATTCGCCAGGCGAAAAATAAAGTTAAACAATACGAGCATGGCGATCGTTGGTTCAAGTCCGACTCGTCGAGAGTAGGAAGTATAGGAGCATAGTAAGGAGAAAGAAAATTACTCGGTATATGTATGTACCTACGTATTTTTTAGCAACGGGTCTGAACCTCGCGCAAGTTCAACCGAATATCCCTGCCGCGTGAAAAAATCAACAGAAATCAATCACACTCGGTATGGTGAGGATAAAAAGATTTTTAGATACTGCAATGATTGATTTCTATGGGGTTTTATCGTTCGATTCAATTTCGATACTGTATGGCGAATCTCCGGTTTGAATCCTAGATTCGCGTTGCTGTCGCTATATAGGGGAGCGTGGGGCAAAATGGACCGGCGGGGCAAAATGAACCGCGGGGCAAAATGGACCGCTGAAAAAAGAAAAAAAAACGATTGACGATGAAAAAACTGGAGTATGAATATGAACTTTTTTTTCCCCAAGGGGTCCATTTTGCCCCGCGGTTCATTTTGCCCCGCTAGTCCATTTTGCCCCTTCCTCCCCTATATACCTATAGGTAGGTATACGAGGTTGACGAAGCTGGGTTCTTATTCCGGGGATAGAAAATGGCGGCAAATGTCTTGGCTCTAGTTTTTCGAGGGTCAACGAATCGAGAAGAGCGGAGAGAGGTTTACGAGGCAAACTGCAGGAGGGAAGCGAGTCACTCGGTCGCTTTAATACCCTTATCTCAGTTGTAAACTTGACGGTATCAACCTATAGGAACTTTTCAACGAGTCTAGCTGTATTATAGTACCAACACTAGCCCCGAGAATCTGCACCCCCTAGCTCTACCTTCACCCTTCTTTCTCCTTTCTTATATAACCAGACTTTGCCCTGCAGACAACACCGTGCAGTATACTTTATCATTTTCACAGTTTGGCGGAAGCGAATTCTTCCGCGCTCGAGGTATCAACATGGAAGATAAAGAGGGAAAGAGGGAGAGTTGCAATATCCAGGAGAATTAAAAAAGACTCCTCCGATTCGGAGAAAGAAGAAGCCAAGGATTATTATTTCTTGCTTCATCCATTTCGTTTCAATTTTTCAGAAGACAAAAAAAAAGAAAAAAAAAATGGTTCACGTCGAATAGTCGAGTGGAGATTGTCGTCCGCGTAGGTACGTGTGTCTCGTCATCAATTGCTGATCACTAAATCGCGGATTACTGCGTTAATCCAATAGTTACCCTCTCAAGGTTCGCTTTAATTACATTATAAAAACATAATCCCATACGGTATGTCGTGTGTTTACATATCGGGGGTTTCCACAGCGTGCACAGGGTTCACCTATATAGGAGATGTATGTATCAATTCAGGAACCCATGGGAGTGAAATTTCCAATTTGGTTTAGCTGCGATCAGCCCGCGAAGAGTCCTTTAAGATTGTCTATCTACTCACCGCTATGCAGTATATGGTATGAAATCAAATGAAGCAAACAGAACAGCGGAACTCTATATCTCTACCTCGTAGAGATCACAGCTGTTAAGCCTCGTCACTCGATTGGCTCGGGAACACTTAATTAACACTCTGCCGACTATTGATTCGCGTAAGCCGGGCACGCGAGGTGGTCTTCCCTGGCAAGGGCAGTTAAGGGCGAGAGAAGAGAAGCGAAGAGAAGAGCAGAGCAGAGAAGAGAAGAGAAGCGAAGAGAAGCGAAGAGAAGAGAAGAGAAGAGAAGAGAAGGAAAGGCCAGCTATCCGCCTTCCGTATATATCCAGTAATAATCGTTATTCGTTTCGAGAGGAGAATTAGGGGATGTACCTAATTCGTGCCCGTAAAACATTCTCTTTGAGCTTTTAAGAATGTAATTAAATTTTTCAATTCCGCATATACTATACGTTCTCACGCGTTGATACAGACTCGATAAGAAGTAAGACATGAAGGAAGAAAGAAAAAAAAGAAAAAAAAAAAAAAAAAACGAAGAAACAAATGTTGGGGTATTCTCGATTACTGTGTCGACTTTTGCGAGTATTAGGCTTCGCCGGGTTCCCGCGAAGGACGAAAGAAAAATAATTCGTTTTTCTTATCACCAAAACGTGGCTGGGCCAAAGCGCCGAATGAGCTTAATAACAATAACAATAACAATAACAATAATAATGATGATGATAATAACAGTTACAATAATCATTTTACCGTCTTAATTGAGGCAATCATGGTAATGCACAAAGACGAGCTGGTTCGAAAATGTAGATCCGTAGAGAAAGAGCTGAGGGTAGGTCGATCGCAACATTATGCGGGGGTATAGGTACGACAAAACGGACAATCCCTCATTTGCCAGGGTCGTATCTTCATCAGTCGGCGTGTGCCTTGCGTGATCGAGTCTTATAGGCGCTCATAGTAGGTATATGCTTCGAGCTGTACCTAGTCGAGTAAGTCGCCCATCCAGCTAGTATACGGACGGCGATGTTTCCAACGAAACTATACAGATTTGCTCTCCTTTATTTTTTTCTTCCGTTTTTTTCTTCATCCGTCTCTCTTCCTTAAATTGAAGTAGCGATGGGGTGGTGGGGACATGATGGAGAGACACGGACGCAGATAGGACCAGGGAGATATTACATTCCCGAGTAGAGTATGTCATTGATCCATCTTTGGTACCCTGTCACGCCCGATCACATATCTTTTAGTAAACCTTTTCGGTTCGGGGGTACAGTAAGGTAGGAGGTAGTACCGCCGAACCCTTGCCTCCTATTATTCGCCTCTAGTCGTTGTCCTCGCTATTCTTGGACCCGGAATTTGGAAGGTTGAGAAAAGCAGAAGAAGAAGAAGAAGACGAAAATGAAGAAGAGAAGCCGGGCTGGAGTTCCGAAGTTTAAAAGTAAAGAGAGTAGAAATTTTTTTACCCCTAGTTACTGTTTGCTCAGAATTTTACTATATTCGAATCGGACAATTGAGGTGGTCAGCGTAGTAATTGACGTTTTTTTTCCGAGTCTTTCGCGCAATTGTTGAAAAAGGGAGGAAATACAAAAACTGTTTCGAAACGGTCGGATGAAATTAATCTGCGCTTGTATCGCGTTGTAACCCCTCGGTAAAGGCATCATTTGCATCTAACGGAGGGATTTGAATTTTTCTCGAATTACGAAATACCCCGACGGCCTTCGAGCTGCCGAGAACGGGAAGCGGGGGGCGAGGGCTGATAATGAGTTGTTGATTGCCGTGGGGGGGTGGGGGTTGGTTAGACGGACCAAAGAACCGGCAAGGAACCTCTGCACCAGCGATAAAGAGGAAAAGTGAGAAGAAGAGGAAAAGGAAAAGGAAGGGGAAGAGGAAGAGGAAGAGGAAAGCCGTGAAATGGTGGAGGGACGGTGAGCCGAGGCCTGCTGAACCGTTGCCACATTAATATTAATACCAAAATTATCGCCGGATAATCCGTCTTGGATTGTTTAATGGTTATCGTAGCGAGATCTGCTCGTAAGCCCTGGAAAGCCCCGGGAATTCAGCGTCCCTTATCTCCCACGCTCGATGATGACCAGCTACCAACCGGTCATTACAGGATTTCGCTTAAAGGACCGCACCGCGCAGAAATGTCTCTGCAATTATATATATACCCATATATACCTATACTACTATACTCTATTTGATCTCGAGTTGGCATTCGAGTCTGAGAAAAGCACCTCTTCAACGCGGGTAACCCGTAGTCCGTAACCGTAAACAAAGGCCTAGACGCGTGGGTAGATAGTAATTGCTTGATCGCTGATTGATAATTCGTTTCCTTTGCATTGTGTTAGTCATTTTATGCCCCTGAAGCCACTCTCGGTTGTCGGGTAATCGCCTTCCAGGTGGAAGGCCTATTCAACTTCCGGTGTGCATTACGCCTGACAATCAAACAATCAAATGAACGAATAACGCGCAAAGTTCGTCCTTCTCTTATTTCTTCATTTTTATATTTGGGGTATTCCACGTGAACCGGATCGGTTTTTGGCCGGAGGTCATCGAATTCGACGCCAATGCAGATTCAGATTCCTTGTTACTACATGAGATGTCCCCAACAGTTACAGAGCATGAAACCAATTGGTTCAATTTATATCGCTGTCATAATTATACCAAAAGTTTAATTACTACATTTTCGACTCCGCTTATCTCAGCCATGCATGAACAAAATCATAACTTCCCATAGTGCATTCTACGCGCATAAATGAGCTCTTTCGAAATATGTAGCACTTCAATTATTTTTGAAATTCTTAAACATGTAAAACTTTGGAAATATGCGATTTCTCTGTTCTTCTACTTGAAGGGTCTAACCAATTGCCCTGAAATTTTCACCGAAATTACTTCGAGGTGGCACTAAGAAGTGATCAACATTTCAGCCTCCCGTTTTTCTTATTTTTTTTTCAAAAAATCGGCGAAGCATCTAAAACTTGGGAAAAACGTGTTTCCATTTTTTTCTACTTGAAGGGTCTAATGGATTGCCTTGAAATTTTGACCCAACATTTTATCTAGCCGTAGACAACAGTACAAATGTTCTTGCGTGAAATCGATAAACGATAAACGATAAACTTGACAATGAAAAAATAACAAAACAATTTCCGATGCTTATGAACAGAATTCGGAAAAGTTATGGAAAACGAATTGCGGTCTTGCACACTTGGGCTTTTCGTTTGGGGTTTTGCACACTTGGGCTTGTCGTTTTCCATAACTTTTTCATATTCTGTTCACGAGTATCGGAAATTGTTTTGTTATTTTTTTATTGCCAAGTTTATCGTTCTGTTGATTTCACGCAAGAAGATTTCTACTGTTGTCTACGGCTAGATAAAATGTTGGGTCAAAAGTGATCACATCTGATTCATTACACTACGTGATCAAGCGTGCGGTACCACATCCTTCAAAGCCCTCCACAGTGGTTAGGATGAGTTTCCGACCATGGGTGTCATACCTCAAAATGCTTGTATTGGCAGCCCCTAAACACCCTATAAGTATGTACAGAGTTATGATTTACACCCTGTATAGGTATATATATTTAGTGACGTTAAATTCTGGCGCTCAAAGTTGTTCACCATTTGTCTTCATCCCTTGTTTTACAGAACCTTGAAGAACGGGAACGAAAGCACGCCGTTCACAAGGAACAGTTGTCTCGGGAGCACAGATTCCTGAGGCGGCGACTCGAGCAGCTTACCACACTGCAACCGGGTCATTTGCACACCCTTCGTTCGAACGGGCATCATGGGCATCATGGGCATCACAATGGCGTTACCTTGAGCTCTAGTGCCCCTTCGCCAAGCTCTGCTGCCCCGCCTAGCCTTCTCTCCAAGAGACGCAGCATCTCAGAATGTTCAGTTGGCACCGCTTCCTCTTCAAGCTCAACCGCTAGCTCAAGAAACTCCGACAGGTCTGCGGGCAGCCCTTCGGTCTCGGAGTCCGGTGAGTCTCTATATTATTTAAATACTCATGGTCTTTGTTTTAACTTTTTTTTATGCATCTAAAAATGAAATTCATCGAACGTCATTGGTATTCTCTCCAATTGTATGACGAAGTTACCACTTTTTCTTAACTGTACCGCGTACCAGTGACGAATGTGTGTTGAATTTGATCGATGATGGGTAATTGATAATTATTAACGACCCTGCCTATTTCATATATTATATACGTTCGCAAGTATGAGAACAATAATAATTCGCATAATTATTCCGGCGATGAAAGTTGGCGGTTGAATTTTGGTATAAATTTATTCAGGACCAGCACGCGGCATGGGCTGCTGCAGTAGGTAGGGGTAGGGATGTATGCGGGAGATTCGGTAGCGACCGACCGGTTGGTGTTAGTTTTGTACGAGATTCATCTACTTTCGGTTGGATTTCGTGCAATTTATCTTAACCGTGTTGAATAATACATTCGCGTGCGAGACTGAGAACGGGATTCCGGGTTCTGACCCGCCTAACCAAACCTGCAGCTATCCTGACCAAAATTCTCGCCAAGATCTGATCGCGCTGATACTATACGTAAACCATACTTGCTCGCCCACGCGGAAGTCCCGACTGATCATTGCCGAACCCATTCCTCAGTTATATTACCAACCCTTGTATATGTAGTATATACATTCATGTACCTATCTATGTATACATGTATGTATATGCTCAGACAAGGAAGGAACGGACTTTACTTCATCATTGAGCAAATGATGCTCAGAGTACGTGCCTCTCACAAAGGCAATCAAGCATAATGTTCATTATAGGTTTCACAGATCGTCTTCAGGTTGGTAAGTCAGACCAGATATGCTTTAAGTGCAGATGACGTAGACATTTGAGTAATGTGTCCCCTTTCCTCTTTCTGATATATGTAGGTGGGTGGGTACCTATTAGGCATAGGTTGCAGAAAGTGGTCAGATATTAATAAACCGTTTTTGCCACTGCTTTTATCCTCCTATATTTCGATCTCTTCTCTATTTCTCTGATCTTGGCATAGGACTAGGGTTTTACTGAGAAACTGCCGCCAGGGTGGTGGGTTGGCGAGAAAATCGTTCGCGCCCGCAAAAATTCTTGGAAACGTCGTGGAGATGCGACCGAAAAAATGAAGGGTGGATAAAATTGATGACGTTCTCGGGACACCCATACCCTAACGGCTGTGCTGGGTTCGGGACTTTGGTTCGGGTTGGGGTGTAGCTGGGAAAAGGGCAGTTGTCATAAGTCAACCAACCGACGCCCTCGTCCTCTCATCCTCATCCTCATCCTCATCCTCATCCTCATCCTCATCCTCATCCTCACCAGGCAGCGTCGCGCGTACCAAAAAGCCGCGGGTGCCACGAACGGGCGAATACCTCTGTGAATTTCTGAGCAGAATTTTTTCTGCCAGCTAGTGCAGGCGCATTGATTTCACCCATTCCGAAAATCGCTATCCGATCCGAAAGGTTATTGGGAACGATAACTAAATGTCACTGTCGTTTCTCTCGCCCTAGTCTTTCAACTCCCTGCCTTTAACCTTTGAAGAAAAACACCCACTCGTGGTGATTAGATTTTGATTAGTTTTCGTTAACATGTTTATCGGAAAATTAATTGATCGCCATAGTCCCTTGTTTTCGGACACAACATATGCGGCCGTTCTCAAATCTCGTATCCCGGTTCGAACAAAATGTTTTTTACACGTTGTTTACCGTCCGGATTTGCGGGAAATATCCACCTGTGGTATAGGTATGTAGTACTCCGGCATTTTCGAGGGGTTGAAAAACCGAATTTAGACAGACTGGGTGGCGGTGCAGGGTCGCGGAGGGGATATACGAGGGAGAATTTCATTCGACCAATCGGGTGTAATTGGGAGCACAGCGCGGAATACATTTCGTAACTTTGTTACATCGTGCTTTTAACTAGAAACGTGGGGTAGGTACAGGTGTATGTACTTACGTATGTATACATGTGGGATTAAAAAGACGAAAAAAACAAACAAACAAACAAACAAAAGGGTAAGGGAAAAAGAAAAAAGGAAAAAGGAAAAAGGAAAAAGGAAAAACCGGAGTAATAAATTTTGGCGAAACCCCGACAGCCTCACGTTCTAATTAAATGTCGAACGAACAATTGAATAAGGGTAGAGAATTAAATTGCACACCGTAATACAGTATACGATGTTCCTCCTGCTGCAGTTCTGACATTTTTGCTTTCTATGTACATATTTCATATCCCTCTACCGGCTATAATGCCGTTTATATTTCCTTCTATATACCCTATTTGGGTGTATATAATATATATATATATGTGGTATATATATCCACTCCGTGCGTGCTCGCTTCATTCCCTACCCCGATCGATGGGCCAGATTTCGCGGCGTATAGTCGTCAAAATGCGTACGACAATCGGACTGGTCTGGTCCCCGCTTTGCAATTACCCGAAATGTCGAGTAATACGAGTGATACTTTTTTTTTTCTTTCTTTTATCATCCCTGTCCGATAGTAGGTACCGCTAACGTTGTTTTGCTGCGTAGGTTGTTTCATATATGTTTTATTTCAGTTCACGGATCCATCTTCTTTGTTTTCTGTTAAGATCTTTATAAGGGAGAGGGCGGGGTGAATTTTATCACCTCTGAATCCGAGTACCTACTTGTTCATATTGTTTCTATACGCAAATTCGATTCCCGTCGAGTTTTAGGGAAATAATATAGAAATGAATGAAGACTGAAAGGAAAAAGATGAAAAAAAACCGCTTTTTCCTCATCGTCTTCGTTAGCATCCTCGTCAACCTCATCATCATCTTGTTCTTGGTCTTCGTCTTCTTCCCCTATCGTTCGAACGTCAGCTATATCCCCCTCAGCGTTCCCTTTAATTTTCGTTAATACTGCAAACTGTCGTTTCGTCTCAAAAATCTTTCCATAAGAGTAAACTTGGAAGGGTGTCTTTCACGGTGCCGTTAATTATATCGTTAATTAATCTTAGCTACTTTCTCTCGTCTCCTGAACCGCCACTACCTCCTTCTTCTTTTTTCTTCCTCTTTATCTGCTTCTTCGTCTTCATCGTCATCCTTATTTCCTCTTCCTCAATTCCTCGGCTACGTCATTCCGCCCTAAGGACGTCGTGTCGTAGGGCCTTCTTCTTCGTCTTCTTCGCCCTGCAACGAGTCAACGACCGTGAAGTATTCACTCACTTACTCATTCAGTTATTAACTATTCGCCATTCACTCACTTGCAGCCACCCTTCGAGAAAGCCCAAGAGGAGAGAAAGCGATATATAGGTATATATATCACATTGAAACGCGGCATTGCGAATAATGCCAGCAATTTGAAGCTTTTGCACTGCCCAGTAATTGGTGCGTAATTGGTGGCAGGTATAGCGAGCGAATAGGTAGGTACCTATAGCTATGGACAGACCGCGACGATTATATTCCTTTGTGATAAGGTAATAAAAGGAAAAACAAAAAACAAAAAAAAATAGTCGAATGTTTGTTCGAAGTTTATGATACGAATATGAGCGACTAGCAAGTGAATAAAGTAGCGAAGGTAAACTATGACTACGATGATCATATTATACTATAGGAGGCGAGGAGTCGAGGTGGTGAGGATTCGCAGTTGGCGTGAAATAAATCTCGTTAGCTGTTGCGCAAATCGAGTTAGCGAAATCGCCGCAGTTTTGGACGAGACTGGCGAAGCCCCGAAAGGGTCGAAGCCCAGTAAAGATGACGAAACACACCCTACCCTCCCTTCTCATTCCTCTGTCGTACGTACGTATGACGGTTGCGGTTATTAGTCGGATACGCGACGCTGTTGGTATATTCTATGACGTTGAACGAGGAGGATAAGTGAGTGGTTCGCCCTTTATCTTTTATCTCTTTTACCTTCTTTATTCAAATTTTCAATTTCTCCTTACATTCAGACTTCGGTGTACCCGCGCAATGACGAACGTCCTTCAAAAGCATATTAGGAAGGCTCGCCTTGGCTCGCCTTCTCCTACTCCTCCTTCTCGGGCTTTTCTCTCATCCTCTAAAAATTTCACTTGTTGTTAACCGTCGATCCGCAAACCGATCCCCTCTACTATATAATGGACCGTGTTTTTCAACCTCGAATGGATGATTAAAACACCTAAGATCGCGCGCCATTTTCATTGTTTGCAACCACCCCGGCCAAATTTCTGTTGTCTGTATATAGTATATGTATAAGTAGATATTTAAACGTATATATATGTTATATACCTATACTATATATACATATACGAATATATATATGTACGTAAGTACCACGCCGTTCTGGCTGAGCCCAGAAGTCCTAAAGTGCGAAGGATCCGTCTCTTTGTCTCCCTCTCTCCCTCCCTCTCTCTCTCTCTTTATTTTTTTCTTCCTTTATATATATATTTTTTCACTCCCAGTTTCCGCGGTGGAGTACAAAAAGCTTTTGTGAACTGGAAAGGGATCCGAGCCAAGGCACATGGCTGGTTGATAGAATGAGGGAGAAGAGAGAGCTGGTTTAGGTTCGCCTCCGTTTAGGTAATG
Source organism: Tenthredo livida (assembly GCA_963992785.1). Taxonomy (NCBI): domain Eukaryota; kingdom Metazoa; phylum Arthropoda; class Insecta; order Hymenoptera; family Tenthredinidae; genus Tenthredo; species Tenthredo livida. Next base: position 33,012,133 of record OZ023068.1, read on the forward strand.
TTTCCCGCAGGAATTAAGTTTTAAGGCGGTTCCAAGATTTATCGCTACAGCTCTCTCTCTCTCTCTCTCCACCGTACGTAGTAGACGCCACCGACGCCACCGACGCCACCGAACCAACGTTGTATAAAGGCAAAGTTCACCCTGGTACCTATATGGTAGGGAATATTTATCGATTTGTTTATACAATCTGCAGGAACCTGGTTTTCGCTGTATTTTATACCCTATACCTACATTATTATAACGCTGTCGTGTCGCCACATATCAGGCTCTATATTCTTCGAAGCCGTGTAGAAGGTCAGAATTTTCGAAAATCATTTTGCAATTCTGAACTTCGACCTGGCCCCTATTTTTCTTTTTCATTTTCTTTTTCTTTCGGTATCACGACGTCGTGTACATGTATGTACATACATAACATACGTCGCGGGACTTGAACCTTATGGTTTTCCCGGATAGATCTCTGGAGTAATACCTATACTGCAGTAGCATAGAGAGTGATATTCAATTGAAAATGGAAGGAGAACGACAAGCAGGGAATAGATTCGCGGTTAGAAGCGTGACGGCCACGGTAGACTTGGCACTCGCTAGCGCGTCCCTGTCGTTTCATCTTCCTATACGTAGCGAAAAAATGTTAGAAAAAGTAGAAAATAAAAAGAAAAAAGAAGAAGAATAAGAAAGGAAAAGAAAGGAAAGGAAAAGAACCCGAAAATAGGAAGTTTGAGGAAACGAGAAAAAGCTTAAATCGAGAAAAGAAATGTCTAAGAAAATGAGGAAGAAGAAGGAAGAAGCAAGAGAGAAAGAAAACGGAAATGGAAAAAAGTTTAGATCGAATAAGGGAAAAAAGTTGACCGACAAACGAGAGGAATCGGGAAACCGCGATCTTGCCGCCCATGGGAACCACCTCTTTCCTTTCCTCCCTCACCCCCAGTCCCGCGGGATGAAACTCCTTTATTTGCCTTTAGCTCTCTTCTCCGACTTGTCCCCTCGCCCGCCTCTTTATCCCACGTTTGCCAAGAAGACTCCGATCGCCCGTATCGATGTATCGCTCGATACACTCGACTCTATCTTCTCACTCCACCCCCACCGCCACCGGTTTTCCCTTTATCTCTCTATATCGCGTACGGTATAGCGCGGTACGTTTTTTTCCGAAAAAAATTTCGCAATGGGCAACGAAAATGATTGGCATCATACGTCTGTATGTGTGTTTGCAGGGTAAACGCGTATGCGTAATTCGGGTACCGGGGGATATAGAGATGAAAAGGAACGGAATTAGCCATCAATATGCATATCACATGCGTGAGAGACGCAACGGGCTCTGCACTTTGATATATCGAGATGAAAAGAGTGAATTTTTCATGGCTCAATGTACGTGTGCACCTTTTTGTTTTTGCGTATTATTAGGTTTCCGAAAAGTAAAAAGAAGCGAGTGCACAGGTGTGCGTGTGTGTGAAATATTTATTGTAGGAGACGGACTGACGGCTTCTTTGAGTAACGTCAGACGTTCGCGTGTCACACCTATCTCTCTCCTCATGGTATATTATAGGGCTTATATATCGAAAGGGTGATTACCCGCAAAAGCGACCGTCTCCGTTACAGTTTGAGGCGAAGCAGCTTTACACCCGAGTCGGTGGTGGTGGCGGCTTCGGTGAACGTTGGTTTACCGCTTATGAGCTGTAGGTGTACAACGGTGTATGACGCGCGGGCGCCCATATTTCTCTTCGAGTATATAATATGGACGCAAGCGTTCGTTGGTTCGGAGAGTGTCGAGTTCGGTTCAAAATCCGGAGGCCTTACCTCGAGGAATTTCGCCACGACACCATGCAGACAACCTCGGGCCCTCGCGGATTTAGTGCCGAACTCGATACTCCGACTATTACACCCCATATATACCTACATACCCATGAAGGTAAAATATGAACCCGCAACCACCTCGGGCTTGACTACCAAAACGTGCTTTGAAACGCGACCGGCGTATGCTAGGTACGCGAAACTCGAGTGATTATGCATCAAAGCGATTCTCTCTACATCCATCTCTCTCTGCACGGGATTCAATCGATTTTCCTCCTCTCCTCCTCCTCCTCCTCCTCCTCCTCCTCCTCTTCCTTCTATCCTCGTCTCTGTCTCCCCCTAATCCTATAATTGCACTGATTAACCCCCCGGAGCTTAGTTCCTCTGATCTCTCGCTTGTCCGAATTGATCACGACCCAAATGCGACGGAGAACTGAAGACGATCCGACGATGACGGTGATAATGATTATGGTCTTCCACGGGACGGACAACTGTCTATTAATTGTCGTTGATGGAATAGAGACGGAGAGATATATAGGTATAAGATACGGGTATAAATGGTCCAAGATGTAATGAGTGCTTTTCACCGCATATTGGGTGCCAAAAAATGAAGAGATCTGAAATGGCAATGTAGTACGAGATGAGACGAAGACTAGGATTTCACACCCCGTTTTGGGATCGTTATAGAGATCAAGATTGATGGTGGATCTTCCCAGATTCTACTGTGTCGGGTACAGAAATGTACGACGTGATATGATATACGTATTTGTACCTCTGATGCAGCGGCCGGTTAATCCGAATCACTTTCATGCCATAACCCCCATTGACGTCATCATAGTATCGTGCATTTATTTCAATTCCGTCAAATACTCCCTCTTCACTCTATTCTCTTCACAGCTCCTGTCATTCTCCTCACCGATCATCACCCCTCGCGGAAAAACTTTTAATGTGGCAATTTTCCGCTATCGTGCGACATTATTATTTCTCCTTTGTGTCTGGAAGGTCGATGAGGCTTCCGCCCTTCCTTACTTCCCTTCCCTTCCTTTCCTTTTCCCTTTCGTTCCTTTCCTTCCCTTTCCTTACTTCCTCGATGTATCGCTATGATTATCTTTTGTTTTTCCACCGGGGCGTCCCGCAAGTTTTCTGCTAGAAGGAAATGCTGCTTCATTAACGAAACTCGCTTCGTATTCCGCGTTCTGTCTGCCCCCTTTATATCTCTTGCCTTTTCTCATTTTCTCATTTTCTCGTTCTCCCATTTTCTCGTTTTCTCATTTTCTCATTTTCTCATTTTCTCATTTCATCGTTCTCTCTTTTTCACTTGTTTCGCCTTCGTATCATTCTCCGCGTCGCATCGTTTCCGCAACTTCCACGTTTCGCCTTTTTCACGTTTTGCATTTACAACGTGGAACTTGGAACCTAGGTACGCCCCTAAACGCGACTGACGTAATACATATTGAGGCGCTTTCTGAATATATCAGATCCGTCGAAGATACCAACGTCGAGGAAGAAATTCCCTCGGGATCCTAGAAAGCATCCTCGAAACTCCACCCTCCTCGATCATCTATTCGACAAGAATATCGAGTTCCTCATACACTCGAAAAAAAAAAAAAACTTACCCTATATATTCCCATTAGGATTACCATTCTAATACTTACAATACATTCGGCGAATGCGAAAGCAAAGATAAACGGAATAGAGATCGAAAAACGAGAAACAAGAAGGTACATTGGGATCCGTATAAAGGAGTACATCTCCGAGGCAAAAGTACGTCTTCTAATGGAGCTTGGATAGCCAAAACCTCTACGCGACCTTATATTGTTAGTTCGAGACGATTTCCTCCTCTAAGACCCTAATGGCGTCTACCTCTTAGCTCTTAGCTCCCGCGATTAGGCGAATTGCTAAATACGATAAGAGAGGACAGAGCCATTGCGTTCGTGCTTACGTTGGGAGTGGAACTCACGGTAAATGCCACCGTTAAATGCAGGGGGCCTTACTTAGGGTAGCTCTTAACCAACTCATCTCATACCTAGTATCAACCTACTTTACCTTATACAGCTATGCCCACATCGGACAACGAATTACACGATGGCGTGGAGGGGGGTGGGGGGTGGGGGGGACAAACACCTCGCGAATTTCTACCCATCGTGTGGCCAAAACACCGCGAAGTTATTAACAACTTCATCCAACAGTGCGCGAAACTACTCGCTTCGGGAAATACTACCGGCGAATCTCTTCTCTCAAGAATAGAATATAAGTACCACTCATTCTTCGGTTTTCGGTGTCGTTTCCGACATTCAAATAAAAGATAATAACAATTGGAAAATACTGAAAGAGCCATTTCCGACAATCGAGTTGCGATTCTGTTCAAGGCGTTAGTAACGTTATCTCTCATAGTTATTCTCAAGCACCATGGTGATAAGCCCCCGAGTACTTGCGAACCCTTCACCTATTCGTAGCGCCTGAATGTAGTCGACTCGGAGTGGATATAGGTATTATAGGTGCAGGTTGTACAGTTAATTAAAGAAATTGTAATCTACCCAACTTCGCGAGGATGTTATTCCCTCGGGTTTTTCTGTGATAATAATTGTCCTACCTATACGTGTGATTTAGGTATGAAAAATACAGAAACGGGGATCTGACGTTGTGGAACAAGATTTCATCTTTTCGATCATTGCATAGGCTGCGAGTTTTAGCTGTCGGTAGAAAATGAATTGAGAAAAATGTTTACACGAAGTAGGAATTCGCGCATAAAGCAACGAACGAAAATCCGAATTGAATTTATCTTCCCACATTCCGTGGGGCCTCTTTCGAATTCGGGGTGTTTCTGCCGGTACGGTATAGGCATAGGTATATAGGATCGATTTTATTTTTTCAATCAGCAACGAATCCGTATATCTATACCTATAGATACCAATTTCGGTGAAAAACTTGTAGCCACGATAAAGGGTTTCGCGCGCCAACCCCCTCCTCCCCCCAAACTTTGGTGAATATTTTTTCCCGAGGTATTTCGCTTTCGCATGTATAGATATATACACATACACACACACACACACACACACACACACCTTCGTGCGCGAAGTGGAATTGCATTTTCGCTGAATAATCACCGTCGTTAGGGCTCCCTCTACTCCACATCCGACATACTCACGCACCTCACGAGTCACTCTAATTGCCTCGCTGAAAGCAACGAACAAAAAAATAAAATAAAATAAAAGAAATAAAACATAAAAAGCGAAAGAGACTCACGCACCATTTTACATCGTGTAACCGTCACGTTGTATACGTATCGTCCCGGCTCTCCAGCTATCCCCGTTTTATTCTCACGTTCGCTATATCGTTGAAACATTCGCAGAATTCCGTACAAAATTATGTCCAAAGCAATTTAAACCGCTGCAGCTCTCGGCTTACGCTTTACCACGACCACTATACTGCCTCTTTCCACTATTTCTATCTCTCACTGGATTTCAGGATTCTCGATCCGGCCTGTTCCCGCTTCCCTTCCATTTCCCTTTCCCTTTCCCTTTCCTAGGCCGTCCAAACCATTTCGAACCATTGGTCGCGTGGAAAGTGATTAAAAACGGGGGATAACCTAGCCTGACCTAAACCCGCGAGCTTGGGCTCCACCGCAAACGTCCGCCCGATTTAATGGAAGGCCTTTGTCGAGCCGAAAGGTCCCGGAAGGTCCCGAAGCATTGCTAAACCACCCCAGAGACCCGGCAGGTCTGCCAAGAACGCAAATTGCCCCAAAACGTCGAAAACTGTTACTCATCCTCCCACTACAACTCTGGCACGCACATCTAACAGGACATTACTACATGCCCAAGGATGTTGTATATCTTACGGCATGTGGTGGTCACTTCGAAATTAGTTTTCCCAAGTAGAAGTGGAAGCCCAGCCTAGCCCAGCCCCGAAGGCTGTTCCGAAACACACATAGCTATGCAAACACTTACGTTTCGATCCTCGCAGGGTTAATCATTTTTGAAGAGAAGCTGATGGTCAACGGGAAGAAGCTCTACGATATTTCTCGTATTCTTCTTATAGGTATTGCAGAGGCTCGTTCTTTCGGGCTTCTTTTCACTCTGGATATAGAGAATGACGTTGATCATGAAATGGTGTGCGGCGAGTTGTGATGGAGAGGAATTGAAGATTTGGGACGTAGTGTGCACTCGCGGAGTCGATCTATCTTGCCTTTCATTTTTTTCCCCTCTTTCCTGCGCAGACCTCGTGATATTAAAGATTCCTTATCGTTGGGGAATAATTTTTAACCTTTTCACGGAAACACCTCACGAGCCACGCGCGGCGCGAGAGCTCGTGTATTTCAATTCGTGCAAATGACTGCAAACGCGGCCCTTTGTTGCCGGCGTTCTCCACCTTTCGCACCCTCCACCACCTTGAAAACCTTCTTTCTCCATTTTTCTCCTTTGCCTGCCTCTTTCACTCATCCTCTTTCCACCGCATATCCACTCGCATATACCGCGACCTCGCGACCTCGACAACTGCTGTTCGCCTTTTTCAAAATCACTTTGCGGTTAAAATTGTTACCACGAGAGTCGACGCTTGGAGAGAATGAGAAGAATATAGAAAATAAAAAAGAACGAGTCTCGTAGTACCTTCAAAGTGTGAAAAACGTTTTAAATTTCATACGAGAGGCCGCGCAGCTCTCGGCCTCGTACACAAGGGTGCCAAAAAAATGTTCGCAAATCTTATATCCAGATACGTTAATTGGTCGAAAAAAATTTAGAAGAAAATTCGATACGGAAAAGCGGGTTGAATTATTCCATATCGCACAGATCGTAGCCGTGGATTTTTCTTTCCTTTTATTTCTCATCTACGATCTATACTATAGCTACCTAATAGTCGAGCGGCGAACCTGATAATTTCGCGCACATATTTATCAGCCACCTGACGGTCCGAGACTTGCAGTACTGAGATGTCCCTGGAATATCACCCTGTATAACGTAGGTCGTAGGTGTGTACCTACTACACGAATAATTTTCGTGGTGCCGGTTGTAAGGTTCGTCGAAACCTCAAACTGCACTGATTTATGATCTCTCGCAAATAAAGAAAGCCGTTTCAGGGCTTTCTTCGTATACCTATGTATGTATGTACAACAAACGAGACCTGCAGAGGCGTGTGGCTTTTCAGAGTCTTTAAATAGGTAATGGCGCAGAGTTGTTCCCTTTCCTTTATTTGATAGTAAAATATGATATAAAACGAGCTCGCCGCGTATAGTAGGCAAGCTATATATATTTTTGACGGTGTTCTCATTTTCTCTTTTCTCTTTTCTCTTTTCTTCTTTTATTTCTATGTATACCTTTCGTCGGCGTCTTCAAACCTTTCGTTACATTTTACGACCAATCGCTCAAAATCTCCCAATAAGCCGTATTATAAATACACTGCATCCTCGGCACTCGGTTGCACCTGTTTCCATTTTTTCTTATTTTTTTTACTAAAAAATAATATCGCTGACGCGATTTTCAGCTACATTTTATCAAATGGAATACCTACCCACCGATTTGCCATTATTCGAGAATTTTGGGAAATATTTTTCAACGACCTTTGACATGGGTTCATAAATATTAAAACAAAAAAAATAAAAAAAAAATAAATTCTCCACCTCTGAACAAAGTTATATATATATATATGTAGTATAGAAATATCTCTGTCACATCGCTATATATATATATAGGTAATTAGTAAGCCAATTTTTCGTTTCCTCTCTCCTCTCGTATATATATATATATGTATATGTATATGCTATAGGTACATACCTAGTACCATGAAAAGCCATCAGTTCCCGCAGTGACAATGGACCGTGTGGTTATTTCGTATTTCGTATAGGTACATCTATACATCTCTCTCTTCTTTCTCTCTCTCTTCTCTTTCTCTCTCATACTACACGTATGTACATACGTGATATACCTATAGAGAGCGACATACGTGTGGACGAGATTGCGGGACGAGAAGAGAGACCGAGGGATGAGGGTTAATCAGATAGTCCATCCGCTAGAACCACGAAGGGTGGAAAGGACCGAGTGAGATTGAGAGAGAGAGAGAGAGACTAGGGGAACGACTGCATATATATGCACATATATACATGTATATATCGAAACGCTCGACGTCGTTTTCCACCGCCATTTTGTAATCACAGGGGTGAGAAATATATCGATATTAATCGAACCCGACACCCACCCTACACCCAAAGCACAAGGCATACGCGTGTATTATAAATAGGTACACGATGTATGGCATACAGATTACGAACACATTTATATAATAATCGGACGTTTTCCAAAAAATCTGAAAAAAAATTCAGAGTTTTTTTTTTCGAAAAGATGGAATAACATAAAAAATTATGGCTCTAATCGGAAGGGGTGACGGTCAGACGTAGGTCAGATTGGGGTGGAATTCCCCATACATATGTTATATACCGTGATATTCTGTGGATGCGGCCCAGCAGGGATGCCAACCTAAAACTCGTTAGCAGCAGTTTAATTCAGTCATAACAAAACAAGAAGATCAAAAACAATATTTGTTGCAAGTTGTTGAACAACATAGAAAACAGTTTCCTTGCTTTAAGAAGTCTGAGGTTATCAAGAGACTGAATCACGCCAAGTAACCGTTTTCGATTGCAATAAAAAATGTAATTAGTGCATTGAATATGATAAAGTTTTATTATTCTACTTTTCAATGGTGTTTTCTTCTTACACGCCGTGCTTCAAAAAGAGATTTGCGACTATTTCCATGAAACATTAATTGTTTTTGTTGTTGATTATTTTTTTTTGCGGCTAATACGACAATATCCTTGGACGATTAGGGGTTAGAGTTTTTCCTCATCATCGCGCAGGTATGTAAAAAAAAAGTGAGCTAATAGCTCCAATATCAAGGGTATGTAATTTGACTATAAAGATTGCCAACGCCGCAAAATCGTCAATTCATTGCTGTGTAGAGATCTGTGAAATCCTTTTAAAAATCTGAAAAAAATCACAATATCGCGTATGATATGAACGAAGATTTTCATGAAAAAAAAATATTTTTTTGTCCCCTGGGTCCTATTGAAAAAATTGAAAAAGTTAGAAATTCACGAATTATTACGTAAAAGTGAATTGAGGGACCTCTAGAAATTGTTTAAGAAATCTGAAAACATTCGGGGATTAGTTTCTCGTACTAAGTAGCAAACCATGTGGATACGGCCCTTGGATTCGAAAAAAAAGGTTTTTCTGGACCGGCCTAGTAGGTATTCTACCTATATATACCTGCATATGTGTCATATACCAATTTCTATTAATAATGATTAATTATATACAGATAACAACTTCAGGCCGATTTTCGTCGACATTATAGCTATGACGTATATAGGTACGATACACGTATTCGGATTCACATGTATCCGCATATAACGCTCGCTAATAAGCTCCGCGGATTATTATTTTCGATTACGTTGAACGTATATACTATATACCTACTGTAGTATATTGTGCTTTCAAATTATTATAACCGGATGTTTATAGTTATATATGTAGGTATATATCGTATATTAATGCAGCAGTTTTGCGAATAGGTATATAAATCGATCTCGACATTCAATTTTCACTGTCGATTATAGTGGCGAAAAATTAATCATTTTTAAATCCTATTATTATCTCCCCGATGCAGCGGTGATAAGCGAGTTTTCCAAAACGAGGGAAAAAATAAAATATATTAAAATTAAAATTCATACGGAACGGTTATTTCAACGATTAAAATATAGCCGAGTGAAAAACGAGGATGAAATATCTCGCGTGTGTGTGTGTGTGTATAATATGTATATATGTATATATGTATATACCTATACGTTTTGTCGTTTCATCCCTTATCCTGGGCAGGGTTGGTCTTTTCCGGAAAACGGCTATTTCTCCGACTGACAGAATCCCGACTATACACAGGGTTGTGTATATCTGTATCGACGGGTTCGTTACGCCGATTTATCGTTTAATAAAAGCTGATACATTGCCGATCCTACACGTAGCGCAATTTTACTTTTACGCAAGAGAGACGGATTTTATTATTCTATCGAAAACCTATCGGGAATCAAAGAGCTTTAATATGTCCAAGAAAATAGATCTATAGGTACTTACCTATATACACGCGAGAGGTTGAAGATAAAAACCTTAACGAGGTTGAAACGGAAAAAAAAAACACCAAAAAATCAAAAACAGAAGAAAAACGGTACAGGAAACTGATAACAATATAAATTAGTAATTCTCTATAAGAAACGAACAATCTTTACCATATATAGGTACTATCGAAAGCTTATATAAAAAAAATCGTCATTATAACGAAGAGGAAAAAGAAATAGAGACAGAAAAGGCATCTCACCCTTATCCGATGTTCAAACCCTTTCGCGCACCCCACCCTTTACACCTTGTATCGACAAGACGAAAATAACTTTTGGACATATCTCTTGCGAAGAGGCAAAGGGTTTGCTTTCGTACCTCGCGCTTCTTCCGCCCCGTAGAATCTTCTGCTCTTCTGACCTCTTCCCTTTCCCTTTCCTTTTCCTGTTCCTTTTCCTTTTCCGCTTTCGATACCCAGGCCCCAGCTCAACTCACTTTGCCAGTTATGTATGTACTTATATATATATATGTATCTACTTACGTTTTGTATGTATACATACCTGATATATTATATAAATTATAACGATATCGTCAATTAAATTTGGCAAAGAAATTGAAGAAATTATAGAAATAAGGGAATTATTTTTCCCTAACGCCGTGTGCAAAATTCGATTTTGTGTACTCGTTTGCGTGCGCAAAATGCCGGATTCCCTCACTCATTCCGTTAGCGTGCGCAAAATGCGGTTCGCGTGTGCAAAATAGAATTCGCGGGTGCAAAATAGGTTCGCGGGTGCAAAATGAAATTCGCGTGCGCAAAATGAATTTCGCGTGCGCAAAATACAAATATTTTATATATTTATATATCTATATATATATAGGTATATATAGGTACATATAGGTACATTAAGTATATATAGGTATATATAGGTATATAAAGGTATATATAGGTATATATAGGTATATATAGGTATATATAGGTATATTTAGGTATATATAGGTATATATAGGTACATATAGGTATATATAGGTATATATCGGTATATATAGGTATATATATGTATATATAGGTATATATATGTATATACAGGTATATATGGGTATATATAGGTATATATAGGTACATATAGATATATATAGGTAAATATAGGTACATATAGGTATATATAGGTGTATATAGGTATATATAGGTATATATAGGTATATATGTGTGTATATAGGTATACATAGGTATATATAGGTATATATAGGTATATATAGGTATATATAGGTATATATAGGTATATATAGGTATATATAGGTATATATAGGTATATATAGGTATATATAGGTATATATATAGGTATATACAGGTATATACAGGTATATATAGGTATATATAGGTATATATAGGTATATATAGGTATATACTTCTTGCTATTGCACTCCTGAATAAATCTCTGAAATCTTATTTTTAATGAAAGTCTTTTTATTCAATTATGAATTTTTAATTCGATTTTATATAGTGGGGGGGCTCCGCCCCCCCAACCCCCCGGCAGGGGCTTCGCCCCCTGCACCCCCACCAGGGGCTGCGCCCCTGGACCCCCCCTCAGATTGCCGGTGTTGTCGAATTTTGCACAACTCGTCAGGGAAAATAGTATACGCAACACGTGCGCATAGGTGTCTCCCGCACTCGTCTTTTTTGTCACCCTCGCTTCGCTCGGGCGACAAACCCGACTCGTGCGGGAATCACCTATTTTGCGCACTCGTTACGTAATGTACTATTCCATAAAGGGCGTAGAACAATTTCTGTCGATCGCACTTGACGCTGCTTCTGGTATCATGTATTTATGTCAAGGAAGGGTGCGAACCGATCTTCTTCCTTCACTTCTCGCTCGAATGGTTATATGGTTATCTCGTAAATGTCAACCCTTTTGGTAAACGAAAGTTCTAAATTTAGATCTGAATTCTAACCGGGGTAGGTAGGTATATGGATTATGTATATACATATATATAGAGTAGAGTGAAAATAGAGAGAGGATTGGGTATAGGTACGAATCGATTACCTGCTTGACAAATTAATTAGTGCTTTGGCTTTCGGGGTAATATAGCAACTGATTATTAATTCAAAATTTAATAGAAATTTGCCACAGGTGCAGCAGTGGTACGTATCAGTCGGTGCTGCAGCGCCAGACCATTTCTACGTATCCATATAACATGTATGCATAACATGTATGTAGGGTAGGTATACCAATACGCGGAGAGATGCACCCTTGCGGCAATGTCTGTATAATAATCTAAATGCCAGAGATAGTTGGCCGTGAGAGTCGCGGTTTGAGGGGTGGGGGGTGGGGGTTTCGTACACGGCGACCGTTTTAGTACTTTTTAATTTCCGCAACACGCGGCTCCCGAACTCTCGTTCTGGTTCTGGCTTATACCGAAATATGACGTCACACTCGAAACGAAACGAAACGAAACGAAACGAAACGAAACGAAACGGTTGAACCATTACCGCCCGCGCTAGTTACGGGCGCTTCGTGACCCGTCAACACTTTACCCGCCGTTGCTGACGAACTTGACGAGCGGGAAAATCTCGTCTGTACCTACATACAGCTTCCCAACTCGTGATGAAGGGGTTGTTGCTCAGGACATTTGTTTTCCAACCTTGATCCCTGATTTAACGGCGTTGGAGAGGAGGGCGCCTCGCATTGCCTCGCATTGCCTATACACAGGGCATAAATGCACAAGTGTTCACAAATACCGTTTCCTGTCTCTTACTACACTCCCGCCACGGTATTTAAATATTAACGAACCCTATACTGCACATGTATACGTGTGTTATAAAATTTGAATACCGTTTACTAGTTCGTCAACAATATTTTCAAATCCATTTATTTCTTTCTTCGAACTACTATACCGCCGCTTTTACTAAACTTTACGCAAATTTCGAGTATAGAAGAAAGACGTCGGCGTCGCATCACGGCGAGAGGAACCGTTTTAAAGTTATATGGGGATCGGTGCAGGTATAGGTAGGTATATATCCGCGTTTGTTAACGCCTTTTTGACAGTTTTGAAAAATTGCAGTTTGTTAACTGTACAACGTTGTAGGATACAGCTATACCAGCTATCCCATATAAAATATCGCGTTCACCGCGAGGGCCTTGACGAGTGCAGGAAAACTGCGAAAGTTCGTTAATTACAGAGTTCTCGGTAAAACTCGCGAGTGGGGGGGGGGGTTTTTTCTTTTCTTTTTTTGTTCTTTCTTTTTTCGACTCTTTCCCCACGAGGGTTGGAACGGAGAACGTATTTTTCTCATTTTTCTCATTTTTTCTCATTTTCTCGAAATTCGTGAATTATATTCACTTCGATTGGTTTTGAAATCGTTACATCAGGGACTGATTGAAGCATAACCACCGGCTCTCTGGTATATAACGTTATTTACCTCCCAGCTTCGATCATTCCTCTTTCATTCTGGGTTTTTCAATCGAATGTATGATCCCGGGGGCAGAATGTAGGTAGGTACATACCTATACACATCAAAAGGGAGAATTTACTACGCATTTTTGTTCGTGGAACGAAAAAAAAGATAAAAACGACGAAAAAACGGGGCCTGGGCGGGGGGAGGGACGGAGAACTGTTTGAAAAATAAAAATCAAGGAAATTCAACCGTAATTAACGGCTTATTTCTGCAGTCGCCTCTAATTAACTTCATATTAGCCGTAGCTAACACACGTACATGCAGAATACAAAAACTGTACGACGATATGAAGGCTGCACACACAGTGCAGCCAGTACTGAGTGCAGCTGTGTGTTATAGTGCAGCAATCGTTTGTTAATGTATGTATAGGTACCGCTGCACACTAACATAGTAGCGAAACGAGTAACAGCACCCGCGCAGTAGCTTGTGCAGCCGCAGGAAATCCCTGCAGCGAATTATGAGACTTTGTAGATATGACTACGCGAGCGTCGTAAAAATTTTAACAAAGAAAAATCGTTCGTTTTCTTTTTTTTTTTTTTTTTTTTTCTTCCAAACTGCAGAGTTCGATTGCGTTATTTCAACCAGAATAGGACAAACGAGTTGGTAACGTACGTGTACCTATACGTACCTACTACAACTACTGCACCTATAGACAATATACACCGTGGCGAATATACAATAATGGAATAATGTACAAACCTCCTTATTTATTTTTTCATTTTTTTTATTTTGGAAATAAATTTGTCCATGTATATATTGTAACGTTCCGGGTTGTAGCGGATCTTTAGATCGTAGCAACAAACCGGTCGTCGGGTTCTAAATGAAATTTCTTTAAATTATACAGTTTTTATGATGAAATTTTGGACTCTTCGACACTGTGAGATGGGGAAAAGGATGGTTATGCCATACAAAAAGCCACCTACTACAGATTTTTATTTTACCCTTTTTTATTACACCTTTTTTATACCTTGTTCACTAATAATAAAGAACCTATAGCTAGTTTGTTATAACGAAGTCCTGCACAAGTATAACTACCTAGTACTTTTCTCATTTGCGTAAAGCGTTTTGAATATTTTATTAACAGGAATAATTTCTGGAAACCTCTACTGCGCTTCTGGAGATCCCATTACGGATAAATGCGGGAACGAAACGTTATTGCCGCGAGAATGCAGAAAACAGAGAACAATTACTGTATCGCGCCCTCCGCGGTACCTGTATACAGGGTGATATTCCAGGGACATCTCAGTACTGCGAGTCTCGGACCGTCAGGCGGTTGATAAATATGTGCGCGAAATTATCAGGATCTCCGCTCGACTATTAGGTAGCTATAGTATAGTCGAAATTCGATCAACGCGATCGTAGCCACCGATCGTAGATGAGAAATAAAAGGAAAGAAAAATCCACGGCTACGATCTGTGGCTACGATCGCGTTGATCGAATTTTGACTATACTATAGCTACCTAATAGTCGAGCGGCGAACCTGATAATTTCGCGCACATGTTTATCAGCCACCTGACGGTCAGAGACTTGCAGTACTGAGATGTCCCTGGAATAGGGAATATAATATATTTTCCTTTGAAAAATTCGAACGGTTTAATCGGCGCCTTCTTTAATCAAAACCTTTCGCATGCCATAGGTACTGTTCGCGTCTGTATTCGAGACTAGTAGTCGGTAGGTGGGTACCTACCTTCGTTCGTATTTTAAATATTTAAAGACCCCGACCTACGTGTCTGGGAAATACATAAGAAAACCCCATCCCAACGGGACTACCTGTTGAAGAAAACCGCGAATACTTCTTCGGAAGTGTATAAGGTACGATCATCGCCCTTTCCCAGAGTCCGTCAAGGATCAATTCAGGTCTTTGGGATAATCTAGTCGATGTCCGACGACGACGAATGGCTAATCGCAGATAAATCGCGAATAGGAAATATAGATACATAATGGCTATCGGGTGTAACGAGATATTACTCACAGTACGTTACGTGCAGAACTGAGCGAGAGATCACTCGTGCATGTAATGCAAAAACGACTATACCTACCTATATCTCACAATTGTAGGTATAAGGTAATTGATGCATTGAGGTTGACTAAGGTTTCAATTATTATCTAACAGCGGTGATCTCGTGCACTGCATGGGCTGAACCCATATCATTTTTCTCCTCTATGCTATACATATATAAATATATTTTTTTTTCTATACCAATTGTAGGTATATATTTCGATGACTCATTACTTCCCCGTGGTTTAAATAGTTCTGCGTCCCCGCATTTCTTATACCGATAATAGCCTCTTTTAGGGTCTTTTATTAATTCCTCTTTCACATTATTTCCCGCATAGTAAGTATACCTACCCCCCCTTACCGCTCGCTCCGCCGTATTAAGTCGCGGACGTTTTCCAATTAGTCAAACTCTAAAAGCCTCATCGTAAATTAGCCAGTTACGTAAAATCGAAATTATTTCGGTGATATATAGGTATATATATATATATTTTTTGTTTTTATTCTACCCTTTCCCTCCCTTCTCCTCTCCTCTCCTTTCCTTTCCGCTTTTCTCCTCGCCCCGCGGGTAGTAGCGAGCTGGCTTTTCGCCGGGGTGAAAATAGGGGGGCGGAACTCTGGTGCAGACGGTGCTGGTTTTAATGAACTCTTTCACCCGGCACTCGTGCCACCCTTAAACCACCGCTTTAAGCCGGTGTTCTCAACGCCCCGCGACTCCGCAACCCTTTCAAACTAATCAATACACCCGCCACTTCCCGATGTCACCGAAGACGAGGACAGATTTACACCATTAGGCATATAGGTAGTATTTCATGCGATACAGGGGGCGGAGTAAGTAAGATCGAGGAAAATCATCCCTTATCATTTAATAATGATTCACTGATTATTGATTATACCATAACCACATCTGACCCGCGCGGGTAGGTATAAAATAAGTAAAAAAATTGTTTGTAAAGAAATTGCGAAGAGAAGATTAGTTTGGCATTGACATTGGCCTATAACGAGAAGAATTGGCTCGGCGTAGGTATATAAGTGCGAAGAAGTGAAGTAGAAGAGACACTTAGAAGCTACTCGATTCGGACCACGTATGTACCTACTCCCACGTAGTAGCTTGCTGGTAGACGTTAGCTCTAATATACCGTAGCCCCATTCAGCTAATCTTCTATCTGACCTTCGCGTGGGTATATATCTCTCTAGCTATAACTATAATCATAGTCTTGGTTTCGTCGCTCGGGGTGTACGCCGAGAATTGGCCAGGGTATCGGCCAAAAAATGCAATACAAGTTTTACGCAACATTTAGTTTTTCGTTTAAACGCTAAATATAAACTGCTGTACAACGAATTGGCTGCTCTCGCAGCATGGTTCTCTCTGCGCGAGTCGAAAAAAAGTAAGAAAAACGGAAATAAAACTGAACAAAGAAACGATCATCTCCGAAGTCTCGGTCTCTGCAGAAGCAAGGAGGATAAGGAAAATTGGATTTCGGAGCACGGAGGGGTCGATATGCAGCTGTATCGCACACCCACAGTATAATACATCTATACGCAGATGTACCTATGCTATGCTGTTATATACCTATTCTCAAAAGTTGGGAATCACTGTTACCTGGACAGTGCCGGGAAGGAGGAGGTGGCGAGGGCAGAGCTGGCTCGGTGTGACGAGAATAGAGGCATGTTATTGATTATGGAAAAATAACCCCCCGCCTGGTGTCATGGCTACTGTACACTCAACTAGTCTCCACTTACCACTACGCAACCGTATCTATCCATCTCTATGTACATACATACATTCATACATACATACGAGGGATATAGAGTGTAGATATATTTATATACATATATATATATATATATGTGTGCAGGGTATAGGTACACGCGTATAGTACGTCGTGTATGGGTACTCTTATGCGTGTGCGTGTTTTTCACGTGGGTGTGTATATAGGCATTATATATATACACATGCTATGTAATAGAGAGAATTTTTGTTCCACCATTCCTTGCGTGCATTCCGTTCCCCTACTTTTACCCGCGTCACTCGTCCCGTTCTTCCATCTTTTTTTTCTATTTTTTTATTATTTTTTATTTTTCTTCTTTTCCTCTGCGAATAGCCACCCTTCCGTGTGTCCCCTGCCTAGCTCTACCTCTACCTCTACCTCCCGCCCACCCCTACCTATTTCTCAGCAGTCGATTCCACGGAGGGTTGAGAAGCGAGGCGGGGGGGAAAACTCGGCTTCGCTGACGTCATAATATCCCGCGACATCGCGCGCCACCCTGAATTGCAAGGTGTTCCTTTAGTTATTATTAAGGACCTTCTATAGTGCAGCCATTAGCTGTTGCTATAAACCTTTTTGTCCGCACACACTGCAGCATGCATGGATCAACCTGTTCCGATAAAGATTGTCGATCATTATATTTTTATCGAGAAATTTTTTATCCACCACTTCTAGGCTGCAGCTGTAAAATCGAAGATTCACACTTTCTGCTTCGTCCTTTCAACATGAAGAGTCTGGATTTCAATCCTCTATATCTTGTTCAAATCGATTCATGCTCACCGATATACCCTATACGTGCCGAAGAATCGCGTGAGAATAATAGGGCGAGAATCGATTAAGCACATATATATATATATATATATATTATATGTGTATAGCAGAGGTCGCACAAAGTTTGGAGTATGAATTTTTCATAATCGCGCCTTTTTACATTTCGATTTCTATTTTACTCCTCTCCCATATCTTTCCTCTTATATAATCTTTCATTCACCTCTACATCACACCGTTTTATTCCGTTCGAGATGGACGGATGGATAAATGGCAAACACACTTAGGCACGCCAATCGGCACTATCCATCCACCCGAGTTTCGTACTACCTACCTACCTGCCCGTAGCTATCTATGACTATTTTGCCTGTTTGCCAAACCGTGAGAATCTCCAAGGTTTAACTAAGAACTCACCTTGGCCAGTGGATCGGAATAACCTGATGTATGTCGACATTTGTTAGAATCAAATGAAATCCAACCCTATGCATGCCTACAGTTCACGTTTCGACTTATTGACATTTTTCGCATAACGGAGCAGCATCTCTTCGTTATAGTTATTATTATTTTTATTTTCATCATCTTCTCCTCCTTCTCCTTCTTCTTCTTGATTGTAAAAAATTCATCACGTCGCGTGAATCGCGTAGAATAGCTATGTGCCTCCGCGTGACCCAGATATACTGACGTTCTTCTTTCATCCTCGAAATCAGTGATCAGTCATCAGGCGAAAATAGTCTGCGGTGGGTTTTTGTGTATCCGCCAAAGTTTGATTAACTTTGAAGTATATTTCTATGTGTGACAATGCGTGCCGGTGTCGTCGACGACGACGCGAGTGTGGGAACGTTAACAATACACGCACGTTGCAGTTGAATAAGATTTAGGGTCTTCGGATCTCGTCGAGGCGATATGCGATGGGGTGTATTCGAGCGGAGCGACTCGTTCCACGAGACAAAAAACGTTTTGTATAAAAACGCTGAGGAAATGCTGCAGAGAGACGCCAGGCGCCGCGACGCGACTGTGTCGTAGCTTCATAAAAACCACCTAAGGATTTGACTATTTGTCTAGCTGCTTGCGGAGAGACGAGAGACGAGAGGAGATGTGTCTCGTACCGTCTATCCCGCGGGAGTAGATCCGCGTTGAGAATCATTAGGAGGTACTTCACCCAAACCCTACTCCTTCGGAGGCTGGATTCCGGACGTAGAACGACGTGGAAACATATCGTCGTAATTTATTACTGCATCCTCGGATCGCCATCTTGATTTTTTCCCGTTTTCTACAAGACAAAGAGAAGAATAAGAAGAAAGAAGACGACGAGCGAAGAGGGAATAAAAAGAGACTGAACGCCGCGCAATCAGTTACTTCGACAGATCGGGCGAAATCGATCGAACGGTTTTGCTTTTAGACGAGAAATTGAAAGATATGTGTCCATCCGCTGCAGGGCCTGCTAGCCTGACTTCAGAAATAATATAAATAGACACTCTCCTTTCTTTTCATTCGTTTTCGCCAAAACGAGGTTCGCGGTGATGGAAGGGAGTCGGTGGTATCCATCAATCGGTTTTTTCGGCTGTAAAAAAAGGAAAAAAGAAAAGGAAAAAAGATTGGAAAATTTCAGCCCAGAGAATTCTCAAAGTAATATATACCGTATACTATAGTGTATATGTATACCTATATGTATATGTGATGTGATGATCAATATTGTCAGGGATATGGGATGCCTTTTAAAATATCCTTTGACGTATTGAGTTTGTTCGGTGATCGAGATTCTCCGAGGAATATATCTATGTGAAATTGGCGAAGTCAGCCTCGCGAATGGAGGTCCGAGCGTCGGTCTGTCTACTCCGTGAAATTGTTATAGAAGGAGGGAAAACGCGTTGGATAGAAAGCCAAGAAGAGAAAAGAAGACGAAGAAGAAGAGGGAAAGGGAGAGGGAAGACGGGAGCGGAAAATATGAAGGAAAAGAGGAAAACGGTACACGCGTCTCTCCCACATCACGTCTCCACCACACATCCCGAAAACACCTTTCGGTATATCCCACTTTGGCTGGATCGACGCGAAACCCTAGAATTCTGAGGCTGACGGGGGATGAACGCCGAGCTGGGAACCGATCACTCGATAAAGGGCCACCGTCTGTGCCACAGAAATCACTCCATCCCCCTTCCACTATGCTTATGCGTGGGCGAACGTAAATAAAGATACGTGCGGATACGGACGCTCCCATAACTCGGACCGACGGATAAACTTTGAATAAGAGGAGGCTACGTGCGTGTGCAGGGAAGTAAAAAGGTTGGGCTGCTGATGGAGGGATGGAGAGTAAAAGAGATGTGAAACAAAAAATGGTAAACAGAAGTCTCTCCCGCGGCGCTTTTTCCGCTATGGGCAATATTCAATTGCTTCGTTTTCGGTCGATCGATGGTTCAGATCGTTTGGTCGGGTTCCTTCCTATCCGCGCCTCGCAAAAAGAAAAAGGAAAAGAAAAAGAAAAAAAAAAAAAAAAGAAAAAATTCACCGTACCAGAAGAAGCGAGAAAGAGAGGGAGTGAGGATGATTTAGAAGGGGCAGCTCGCTTCCCGGGTCACGCGCGATAAATCTGGTCACCCCGCACGGTACGGCCTGTAGGAGCTGTGCCGGTGAACCCGCGCGAACACCCAAACCCTGGCAAAGCCCTAGCGCGACGATTATTCCGCATGCCTCACGGAAAGAGTTTTTTGGGGAAAGAAAATTTTCGTTGAATATCTCGCCTAAGTAAACCGGAATCAAACCTGCGCCCAATTTTCAAATTCAGAGTCTATAACGTGGACGGAATTTTAAAGCGCTTATAAATTCCACTCTAGAATCCTGAGACAAGGAGGACAAAGACTTTCTTGCCAATTAAAATTCTCTACTTGACTGATTCCCGATTCTGGAAATAAATAGAGGGAAGGAAACGTGCGTCAGCAGTTTATGACGTAGCTTATATAGGTACACGTATGTTCGTAGTGCAGTGAATTTATAGCGAAAAGTGGAAATACGCGACGTCACTTGTTCGTGTGTAACCGAGGCAATTTGCCTTGGGACTGGTGCACATCCGGTTGGATAGAGTTTCGAGTTTTACGAGACCTGCGGGTCCAAGTAGTTTAATTTCGGTCTTGCACCGGGTTATTAGCCCGCCCGGTCGTAACTAGAGATTTCAAGGTAGAGCCTCTTTGCTTAGAGCGAGGGATGGACTTTACCAAGAACTATTTTTCTCCATCATGCGGTAGTTTACCGGCTTCTATATAAACCCACCGTGCAGGGGTACCATGTACATAGTGTAGTACCTTCTGACCCGATCATTTTGACATGATGTCATTTCAGCCGTAATCTTTATTCAACATCGCTGATGGGCTTATACACTACGCATACCGACTTCCAAATCTCGTATCTTCAATCTCGGGCATAGTTTGCACATGGATATACCTAGCTACGTACGCGAAAGTATGTAACGTCGAGAGTCGCGGAGAGATTCATCTTCAAAGATTCTTTATCATCCGCAAAGTCATCTTGAGCAAAGCCGAGCGCCAGCTACTCCTCCAGCCTCCTAGATAGAGAATATGAGAAAAAAGAAGAGGAGAGAAGAGAAGAGAAGAGAAGAGAAGAGGAGAGGAGAGGAGAGGAGAGGAGAGGAGAGGAGAGGAGAGGAGAGGAGAGAAGGCGTCCTTTACGTAACTCGAGAATATCTCGTCCCTGTGGAAAAACAAAAGAAGGAAGAAAATCTTTGAAGTGATCGAAGCTTCCCTGGATCCGGTTTACTCTGAGATTGGTAAGCGTGGAGTGGTAAGGGGAGACACGCACTCTGAGATAAGCTGGTAATAATCCGAACAGCATCTGTTGTCTAGAGGCACAGCTGGACGGCGATGGTGGTGGATACGATAGAGTTCGGGGAGGAGCTCGACCCGGAGCTAGAGATACTCACCTCACCTCACCTCACCACACTTCTCATCTCATCTCATCTCATCTCGTCTCGTCTCGTCTCGTCTTCTCCTATTCTCTGCGTGAATTGCCTAGTGTCTTGGAACTTCCCTATAGTAGCTTAACATTTATCACCATGGATTAATTAAAAGCGTAGGATAGTAGTACTACCTACTGCTTCTGATGGCGTCTCTCTCTCCCATGGCAAACTGTCTGCAGCTAATATATCCCTCGCCAGCCTAAACAACAAACTTTATACTATCTGCACCCTGTACTACTCACAGCTGTACTTTCCGAGTCTCTTCAGATATACGACCTTCCCCCCTGAACTACAACACCCCGCAGTAGCTACAAATAGCCGGCATGATCATCCTGGAGATGTTTCCTCACCAAAGTGCCTACCTCGTACTCGTGACACTCGTCCTCCTCGGAAAGTTCAGCTTTGTCATTCAAGTTACGCTCTCGCTTCGCGAATACAACGTCATGCGGAATTACGAGGGTAGAAATAAGAGGCTTCGGAAAAGTACGAATCTTTTGAAAAGCTGCACACACCGTAGTCTACTGACATCTTGATTGTCGTTCATAAACACATCTTTACTCGTTGTTTTCTTTCTTTTTTCCCTTTGTTTTTTGCGATGGAGGGATAGAGTATTGTGTGCGCAGCGTAAATATAATCAGAGAAGATCGGTAGCATGAAGTGGTATAGGAAATTGTTGATCCTGAGAGATCGGTGAACTATAGGTATCCTCAAAGTTTGAGAAAGTGGTGAGGTTCTGGTTGGTATATAGAACCAAAGTTTCATCGTTGTTGTAGCAGACTCTGCAGCAGCAGCAGCAGCAGCAGGGCGGTCCTCTGCGGTCTCCGTTACTCTCTAGATCTCTTGCGGACATTCAAGTCGTTCATCAAGCTAATCGCGATCGGCTAGATTACCTTTTAGCGCATCACGTGAATAATTATTCACAAGTTGGTATGTATATATCCGGGTGTTCGTGTGGGTGCAGCCCCCTCCCGTGTTTAATGTGTAGGTAGGTGTATGCGCTGGAAACTACCTCTACCAATCTCTTGCGACTTAACGTGAAATATGCGGCGTTCCATCTTCCATTCTCTTCGGGCTTCCGCCTCCTCGCTGTGCTTCTTCTTCTCCGCAGGTGTAAGCGTAACTTTCTTGACGCATTGCTTTTTACTAGTCACGCAAATTCCCTCTTTCTTCCTCTTTTCAAAAAAGTAAAGAAACACAAGTAAAAGAGATACAAAATTGTAACCATGCATACGAATCTTTGCGAATCTTCTCGCTCTTCATGACACCATGAAGTCGTCGATTGACGTAGATAAAATGAGTCTCCGTGAAGAGGATTCCGATTCTCGATTGGAATGAACTATATTTTTGTCTTCACATCCTGCGACACATGAACCGAAGAATTTTGACCGTTTGGAAGTTTTAAAATTGGGAACTTCAACACGGCCCGAGCCTATATCGCAATACCACGTCTCTCAGCGCGGCGTCGCGTCGCGAGTTATTCTTGCTATTGGCGTAGCGCCAGTGTGTCGTAGCTGACCCCTCTATACCGTCTGCAGTTTCGGTTTCCAGATAGTAGTAGTAGTATTGAGGGGCACCCGGCTTTCTCCAAGCGTAAAACTACCGCATATATACATATATGTATATATATATACACACGTAACTTTACTTTGCACGAGTGGTGCGCGCAGAACCCGCACCGCTTAAACAGAAGATAAACAACGATTAGGATCGGCAGGTGTCCTCCTCCCCCTCTTCTATTTTCTTCTTGTAGTGGTAGTAGTATAGTGTAAGGGGGAGTAAGAGAGGATGAGGATAGCCGCACGATAGAGGAAATAAACAAGATCGCGTAAGGGAGCGCGAGCGAGAGGAGAGATGAAAAACGGCACCACTATACGTTAAGCCCTTTATCTTTTACTGATACTTAATTATTGTTACCAGCCGGGCGGGCAGCCAGTACTGAACGACCAACCCGCGACCCCAAACCTAAATTTGCATGTAAACGAGGCCGCATTTGATTTAAATTACACACGCCCTCGCGACCCTGTGTCGCTTTACGCCTAAGTACTTCGCGAGCATGGCGGAAGGAAGAGGGTTAATACTTGCGAGAGGACCGACCCCCACCCACATTCACAATTTCATTTCATTTCATTTCATTTCGTTTCAGTGTTGGTAGACGCATACATATGGTGTGTATACGTATATCGCGTCCGAAATTTTTAGAGTGGTCGTGGTTGGTGGAAGAGTCGTAACTCGTTCTACGTTCTACTTGCACCCTTTCCTCATACTCCAACATGGGAAGAAACATGGGCTCAATCATTTCGTTGAATAATATATTCATGGGATATAACATCTACGGGTCCGATATGGTTCGTTTACTCAAAATCGTCAAGGAGTTCGGTTTTCATTTTTATTTGCCTTTTCGTGCGCATTGGTAACGATCATTCCCTCCCAAGGGTTGAAATTCTTCCTATTCGCTTATATTTATATTCGCATAGGAATAGACCCATCATTTATATCCATATTCGTTTAACAACGATCCGAGCGAGTATATATACATATATATATATGGTGCCTCCAGCTGGTTGTTTGTTTCCTGTCAAATCGAGCGACTCGACTCAACTGACACAGCACGCAATTTTCTATATCGAACGTTCATTATTAATTATGAAAAGTGTATCGTCAACCGTGAGTCTTGAGTCCTTGCTGTCAGGTTAGTCGATATTCATTCGCTTATATACTTTCATTCTCATATTCCCGCAGGGTAGCAGGCGGTGTGTAGGTATAAGGTACGTCAATCATTCCATTTATACAACCCCAAAGTTTATTTTCTCCCTTCGTATTCTTTAAACTCTGCGCGCAACGTAGGTAGCTACGTCGCGATAACTTTACTCCGAAATTTTATCTATGGTCAAGTTCGTGATCGATGGTCGTTAATTACCAAAGTTATCCCGAAGACTCTATATTACCATGACGTATGATGGGAACACGGAGTTGGTTTTGGGACAACAAACGGACATACGAATTCGGGATAAATCGA
The DNA here is from genome assembly GCA_963992785.1 of Tenthredo livida. Classification (NCBI taxonomy): domain Eukaryota; kingdom Metazoa; phylum Arthropoda; class Insecta; order Hymenoptera; family Tenthredinidae; genus Tenthredo; species Tenthredo livida. Next base: position 33,036,981 of record OZ023068.1, read on the forward strand.
TTCTGTACAAAATCTATACGAGGTGGAATGAGGAAGGAGGTCGGATGACCTGACAACATCAGGAGGCATGCATCCCGTCGCGTTCTTCCTATCATCGCGGTTCCAATAAAATTCCGTAACTGTTAGCTCTCAGCAAGCTACTGTTCACTATATAAATGACGAGGTATCTGCATTCACGGAAGTATTTGTGGCTCGTGATTTCAAACAGTAAAATAGGCAGCGACTCGTGGAGCTCGCTTTCAGTTCAGCCCATTAAAGCAATTAACGTTCTCAATAAATACGCCTGGCGCAGAGCAGAGCACAGCCAGAGCCATAGAGCCATAGAGCCAGAGCAGTATAAACTATAGCTGCAACGAAACGTGGGTGGAGAATCAGAGAGACAAACAGTATGATGTTGTTTGTCTGTATTCAGAAACTATTTACAACCTGATTCAGTCCATTATTTAAAAGCGAAGAATGCATAGAGTTATACTGTTGTTTAACTAACGTCGAAACCACGCCGTTTCATCGAGTAGGTATGTACCTATGGCAGCGTATACGATGGGGTGCATAAGACCGCGCGTTGATGCAGAAATCCGCGTGCAGTATATCTCTGATGATTTGGTTTAGTCAATTGGAGGAATTCAACAGACTAAAAACGACGAAAGAATTTCATCTTAGCTTTGGCTGCTGCATGTGAATCTGCGACATTTATGTGTGTATATCCTTCGAACGCGGTGAACTAGGTGCTCTCACCTACCATACGTCAATGTTAGGGCTGCAGTAGCTCGTAAATACCTTCTTACCTGATAATAATTCACTTGGTATACGGTTCTGTACGGTATGTACACCTGGCTACATATACGGCTCGAGGTCAGGTAATTTTAGTTACGCACTGAGAACCAACCTTCTAGTATACCTACCAAGAATTAGACTCACAAGATCCCCGCTTCTTGAGCATAAAGCTCTTAGAGTTGAGGTATACATGCTACGTACTACCTACCTACAACTACCTCTACAGCTCGTTACGTAGTCTTACAAAGAAGAGAAGAATCTTGTATGTACCTACCTACTTCCTGGCTCGTAGACCTCTAGATTACCTCTATATACCTTCTCAGATGTATAGGCAGCTGGGGCGCTCTGCCAGCAATCAACCATCTCGGAATTAATTGTACAAATTTAGCAAAGCCTTTGCCTCTTCAGCAGAGTCGAGCCGAGCCGAGTCGAGTCGAGTCGTAAAGTTAGGAATTTTGAAGTATAACTTGCTGAACGTATACTAGTTAAACGTGGAAATAGTTAGGTGTAAGGATTAACCGGGTGGGTTAACGATCGAGGGTTTAAGCCTCTTTCAAAAGTTTAACGATCATTATTTCGAAGCTAGTGGTCAGCTAGATCCGAATCATCCCCATATTACCATCTTTACCTATTTGAGAAGAAATTATGTTTTATCTTCTTCTTTTTTTTTGTGTTATGTCTCTTTTTAACAAACTCTTATTGCTCCTTAAAGACGCGGAGATGTTTGGCCTTAATTTTTCGCCACGCTATATAGTATTGTAGCGGTAGTTAGTACATGGATACATATGTACATACTTGTCACGTTTTGACGATCGTTGCCAGCCCATGCTGCAGCAGCTCAGAGTAGCACTAGCAGTAGCAGCTCTTACGATGCCAGAATATTTTTAACGGGTACAAAAATTTTATTATTTTTAGCCCATGACACAGTTACCCATTTGTTTTATTCCGCTACCTAGAGAGAAAGAGAGAGAGAGAGAGAGAGTAATACCGCGATATTTTAACCACGTTTAGAGCTTCGAAACCAATTTGAAACGATATCATATAAAAAAAATGTCAAATTTTACATAATTTTTATATCACAGCTTGTGAAACGTACCTACCAACGTAGTACCTTATACACTTTTATCGTACGTGTATATATACCGCGAAAACCCGATAAAAGTTTAAACGAAGACTACAGTGCAGTGCTGCTTCTTTTTTCTTTTTTTGCAACATTCATATTGTATGATTTTTATGCATCTCTATGTATATTCATAAAAGTATTTTCTACTCAGACAGCTATGGCCAGAGGCGATGGTCGTGTTCGCGGTGGTTGTGGCTGTGGTTTGGGAATTTCTGAGTCGGAATGACGACGCAACTTTCCGAAGTTTGAGATAATTAAAAAATTTGCGTAATCCGTTCGCGGTTACTTGTTACAACGAACAAACAACTGAACTGAGAAGAGCAAAGAAGAGAAGAAAAGAGAGGAGAGGAGAGGAGAGGAGAATGCAATGGGCAGGGGTAGAAGAAGTTTGTTACGCAAGTATAAACCTAGCCTCGGTTATAAAGTCTCACCGCGAGTCTTTTGAAGAAAGATGGAAGTTTTCGGCTCTCGCATTTCGTTCGTTCTCGACATTTTCCTGTTTTTTTTTTTTTTTTTTTTTTTCCCGGAGAAAAAGGAGAAAAATAAAACACGAGTACCTAACCACCACCCACCCACCCGAACCCACCGAACTCTACCACTCCTAAAACCCAAGGAATTACAAGACTGAACCCGATCTTACGCCCCGTCGAGTCAGGGTTAATTAATTAACGCTAAATTCGACGCACTTTTTACCTCGCACAAAGGAGGGCAGAAAATTCGACTCCGATGCCTTCTAGCGGTTTAATTTCACTGCTTTTCTGGGCTGGGGAGGGAGCGCAAACGAGCGTGGATAAAATTCGGCGGTTTTAACATTTTTTTAATTCAATATTATAATATACACGGTGATTCAAGTTGAACAGTCCATATTTTGAGGGTACATGGTAAAAAAAAATTTCTAAAATTTACCACAAAAGTTTGTGTTGACGACTTTTGTTTACACAAAATTTGTGTTATTTCAACACAATCAGTTTATGTCAAAAAAGTAACACAGCTTTATGTTAAAACTAACACAAAACTATGTTGAAAGTTTGTGTCGATTTGAGACATTTGTAACATTTAGAAAGTGTTACTTCTGTGTTAGTTTTAACATAAAGCTGTGTTACTTTTTTGACATGAACTGATTGTGTTGAAATAACACAAATCTTGTGTGAAAAAAGTGGTTTACACAAACTTTTGTGTTAAATTTTACAAAAAAATTTTTACTGTGTAGATTTCCCGCGTGAAAATCTAAGACCAAATTTTCTTTACCGAAAATTCGAGGGACCCATAGTTTGCGCGCTATGAAAGATCTTAGTTGACCAATCGCGAAGCGTATAGCTCACAAACCAGAGTATCGCGCAGCTTCCGGCCATGGTTGGCCTTGTCTGTGTCATCAGTAAGTTCTGTGATTGGTCGACTAAGATCTTCCGTAACTCGGAAACTATTGGACCCTCGAATTTTTGGCACGGGAAATTTATTCTTGGAATTTGACAAGGAATCTACCCTGAAAATATAACCTGCGCAACCTGAATCACCCTGTATGGTAGCAGATATGTTACGCCGTATAACTCTATAACGCTTTTAACGCGGTAGGTTCGTACCTAGGTATCATCTAGTGTGCGAAAGTGTTGCAGTTGGAAAACCTTCAAGTATTAACGCGCTACAGCCGCATCAAGTATCTTGCATTACGAAATAAATCGTTAAGTTATAGGATTGGCGAGCAACTTCCAGTGAACACCACGAAGCCGTATTCGCATCGCACGTTTAAGACTTGGAGAGAATGGAATTTCAAACTATACAAGAACAAGAATATGGGGAGAGATATGCGTTCGTTTAGTTATGTCCTACGGGACGAGGTCCCGCAAGCCAAGGACGATTCCGAAAAGAAAAACGGAATATGGAAAGAGGGCATAGGGGTGGATGAAAACATGGGTTGTTATGCCAAAGCGTAGCGGCGCACCGGAATAGTGAAATATTCTTATTTGCGCTAGCGCGATAAAATCTTTCCGATAATTTATACGCATATGCGAGGAATAGGATGAGACAGATATACCTAGTATACCTATACATATATGCGTATAAGTTTTACACGAATCTTGTTGGTATAACGAGGAAAAAGCAGAGGAAAAATAAGAGAAGAAGAATGAACGCGCCGGGGCGCATGACAATGGTCGAAAATAAAATAATAAAATCTCCGTACATATTTCACGGGACAAAAGTTGCCGATATCTTGCATTAAGGCCTCGGATTTCGTGTCCGCGAAGTAAGAGCCATCGCCCCGGAGAAAATGAGAAATAGTAGATGAAAAGGAAGAGAAATAAAAAATGAAATAAAAAATATCCGCACCCCCGGAAATACACTGCCGAAAATCGTTTGCGGAGTCACTCGTTCGCAAAGAAACCTCGGCGAGATACAGTGCAGCCGTTTCAACTTCTTCCGGTTCTTATATATTCGCGGTTATACCCTCCTCCTATTCATTCGGTCGCTACTCTTCATATAGCAACTCGCGTAGCGTTATACGAGGAGCAACACATGTGTGACCCCACATCCTACGTCTATCGTATGTAAATAAACCGGTGGTTTTCAGCTCGCCTTTGAGACTAAAGCAGAAGCGAGTCTCGTCCTGTACATCCTGTCTACACCTATACAGGGTGATTCAGATTTAGCGGGTCATATTTTGAGGGTAAATTCCTTGTCAAATTTTGAGACTAAATTTCCTTCGCCAAAAATTTGAGGGACCGATAGTTTCCGAGCTACGCAAGATCTCAGTTGACCAATCACAGAACTTGTACGTGGCACGGACAGGGCCGGCCATTAGCGGAAGTTGCGCCCCGGCTTTGTTACCGGTCAACTAAGATCTTCCGTAGCTCGGAAACTATCGATCCCTCGAATTTTCGGTAAAGGAAATTTAGTCCTAGATTTTTAGTGCGAATCTACCCTCAGAATGTGGCCGGCTTAACCCGAATCACCCTGTATACTATATTACTAATACCACGACGCAAAGGGTTTACTCCGCTTCTTGAAAGCAATTTCCGGCGAACTCTCTGCGCAAATGCAGTTCCCTATATTTCCGCACCTTATACTACCGCCCCCGCCCCCGCCCCCGCCTTAGTACACCAACATTTCTACGAATCTCTTCATTTCGCTGCCAGGATAAGTCCTCAGTTCTCTCTAACTCACTTAGTATGTTTACTATTTTACCTAGTATGCATAATAAGGGTTGGAGGCCACCTCTAGTATACATATACACGTATACAGAAAGTGGGAACGAACCAACCACAACCAACCCTCGTTTGTATTATTGATTCTGTATAAAATACAAGGACAGTATACGTATAGTATAGATATAGTAATATAATATATCTATATGTGTACTACCTCTCGCTCGAAATTGTTTCGACTGTTTACGGTCAAAGAATTTGTAAGGTTTATAACCCTCAGCTGCAGCATCGCCATACTACATTACATACGTGCGAAACGCTTCGCGAAATAGGGAAATAAAAAATACACTAGACTCTGGCAATAAGGGCTCTGGCAATAAGAGACAAATCTCGAGACTGAGGCTCGACGCGCTCCGTTCCGAAAAAAAACTCAGGAGCGTATACGCGTATTGTTTACATTGTATGTGGCAATTTATGATTTGGGGCCCGGCAAAGTTTTACACACGGCTCTGTTCCAAACCGGTTTAGTCCGAAGCACTATATCTATATATATGCCTCTGGCAATAAGGGACAAACCCCCGGCGTGTCTCTTATTGCCAGAGTCTAGTGTATAAACAAAATTTTACACCTTTTTTTGTTGGTTTTTTTGCTTTTTTCGTTTTTGTTTTTTTGTTTAAATCGATGCAGCGGCTAGGGTGAGATATACATATGACCAACCCGTAGTACCAATCCAATATAAAGGGTGGCCGCAAACTAAGTGCTTTAATTTTCGGGGATGATTGGGGAGGGGTCTAGCTTGCGGCGTCTGTGAATTATAGGTATAGCATTTAAAAAGTCGCGCTAGTGCCTGCATTTAGATAGCCAACAACACAGGTGCGAATATTGGACTGTCTGGATATCAGGCGTCGCGACATTTTTCCATTTCAAGAATCACTGGGCTACAACACTGACGGACGAAAACAGCATAGGAACGAGTTCGTTAACACAGTCCGTGAATGATTCTCGTGATTCTTGAACTGGAAAAGCGGTATGACTCACTCCAGCGGTCCAGCGCGCCTAAAACCAGACAGCCTAGATCTCGCCGCTGTATAGTAGGTTGCCTAAATGCGGGCGCTACGACCTTTTAAATAACCTATATATCTCACTGACCCTGCAGCGAGGATCACTAATCCAACTGGCAGATTGACAATGATATAGGTACATAATGTGCGGAATGAAATCTAAATTGATTGAATAATTGAACTTTTCACTATTTTTCACATCACACATTCAACTTTTTTTTCTCGATTACTTTTTACAGACGACGTTGACGTCGAGGTCGACGTGATCGGGTACACGAGCAACCAATCGGACACCGACGATCACAGCAGTGTACAGAGCAGCAGCGACAGCGGCGTCGCCATGTCCACCTCGAGGCTGACCCTATCCGAAATGATGGACAATCTCTAGGTGAATATTCAAATACGCAGAAATTTGAGTTTGTTTTTTGTGTTTTTTTTTTTTTTTTTCGTTTTTTCAAGCCGAATTTCACGAATCTGAATAAATCGAAAACGAGCGGGGGGGGGGGGGGGCAAAACGGGGTACTTAAGAAAATATAAAGTTTTTTTTTTTTTGCGGGCAAAATGGGGTACCCCTCCAAAAAGTACGATAAAATTAGATGTGAGTACCCCATTTTGCCCCCCCCCCCCCCCCCCCCCCCCCCCCCCCCTCATAAGATGATGTAAGAAATGGGAGTTTCAAATTCACTTTAAAAAATTGTTAGCATCATTATTATTATTATCGTTATTCTAATGGGGGTGGAAACTTTGGTATTGCAGATAAAGATTTTTGGATGCAGCGGGCATGGGGAGGGAGCTTTAAAAAAGGAGCCGCATTGAACGAACGGGGGACGTAGATATTAATATTGGATAAGATCCGCATGGTGGTATAGAGGACATAGGAGATGAAGTGTAATGAAGGGAAATGGGCGTGGAGAGAAAAATAGAGAAAAATAAAAAAATAAAAAACCGAGAAAGAGGGATGAAAGGAGAAAAGTGAATGAAAGGCTATAAGAAATCGGAAAAACTTAATGAATGCCGTTGCAAAGGCGCGAGGGAGTGTCAATTGAATGTAAAATTGAAATTCTTGATTTGCGAGAAAAATGGACAATGAACATTGATCATTGGTAATTGGTAATTGGTAATTAATAATTGTGAAGAAATGAGAACTGATAAAAAGAATGAGAAAAAGCTCCCACCATGCGGAAGACGAGATGCAGTTTAAAAAAATGAGCTCCCCCCACCACTGTACCATCACCAGCACCAAACTAATCATCACCATTGAATAGCCCACCATTTCATGAGACATGTGAACCATGTTAATCAGTATATCGAATTGTATATGTACGTGTCAGGGGAAAAGTGGGCGAAAAAAAAAAGAGAGAGATTTAGCAACGATAAGATGCGCGAGGAAGAGGATGAATAAGATAATGAGAAGAGGAGGAAGAAGAAGAAGAAAAGAAGAAAAATGAAATAAATATATATATATATATATATACATATATATAAATTGATAATAATAAGAAGAAAAAAAAGAAAAAAAATTAGACACAAACTTTTAAGCCCAACACAAAAAAAGAAAAACTAAAGAACATGAAACGAAAGAAAAAGAGAAGGAAGGAAAGAAAGAAAGAAAGAAAGCAAGAAAGAAAAAATTGAATTCAAGCAAATGAAAAAATATGGAGAAGAAAAAAATTTTTAAATTAAAAAAAAAAAAAAACCATTGGTAAAAATAGAAAGAAAAAAAGAAAATCTGCCTCAAGCGTTATGTTCAACTTATGATAATGCCAATGTAAAATTATTGTAGATATTTTTATGGAGGTGATATGTTCAGATGAAAAAAAAAGCGATATATGAGAGAAAGGGAGAGAGAGAGTAAGAGGAAATGGTAAGTGTGCGTTGACTTAGTGACTTTAGTGACTATATGGTCTGAAGTTGAAGAAAAAATAAATAAAATTGAATTTTTTCTTGTCGAGATGTTTTCGGGGAGAAGTTGAATTGTATTTTTGAATTTCGTTGTAAGCTCCGTTACGCGTCGAAGTACTAAATTAATAATTTAACAGAAAATAAAAAAATAGAAAAAAAATTTAAAGAAATAAAAATGAAATATAAATAATAATAATAATTATAATTATTATTATTATTATTATTATTAGTCTTATACGTACGCGAGAAACAATTTTAATACGATACGTTATCGCATCATCGCATTCTTATATATTATATTATTATTTCTATTATACCTATATCATTTATTCTCATTATCATATAATCATTATAATTATTGTTATTATAATTCTATCATCATACTATACATATATATGTATATATGGTATATATTATTATATAGCCATCATATTCTCATCTTCATTATTATTATCATTATTTCGAATACCTCATTGTCAAACAATCTTTATAATCTTTAAGTCTTTCTCAAAGTATTTTATTTACTTTAAAAAAAAAAAAAAAAAAAATTAAGAAAAGATAAAAAAAAAAACAAAAAAAACAAATGATAAAAATAAAAATGATAAGAAAATTAGAGAAAAGAATTATATATACATTATATGTATAGATATATTAAAAATTCTTATTTATATATATTATATACATATACCGAGAGTTTTCGGTGAAACTGCGGCGACCCCCTCTCTGCTACGAAACGCAAGGAGGGGGTCGCCGCAGTTTCACCGAAAACTCTCGGTATATATATTATCGGTTTCGCGATATTATTACGTCCTATTATGTGTCTTCTTTTTATTTTTCTTCTTATTTTCTCTTATGGTTTCGTCTCTTTTTTTTTCCCCACTTAGCGCCGGAGTACCTATTAATTTTAGAAATTGGTCAGTTTATTTATGTAAAACAAAATATTTCAACGGATTTCATTACGTATTTTATTTTATTTTTATTTCTCTCTCTCTCTCTTTCTCTCTCTCTCTCTCTCTCTCTCTCTCTTTATTCACTTCATTACCATTTTTACTATTCAACAAATTTATTTGTTACACATTAGCGCGTGAGACAGGCTAATATCGTCGTGCGGGTCAAGGGTGAAAAAAAAGTAAAGGAGTTGATGCATTTTCGATTTTTTTTTATCGATTTTTTTTATTTATTTTTTGTTGGTTTCTTCATTCTTCTAATTCCTACTCGGAATCAATAATTTTCTTGTCGTTTTCTTTTTCCTATATTATATCTATAACTAGCTATTGCAGAGTTTGTTTCGTCGTATACGTACCTAAATATGAATCGAATTAGATAAATAATAGATAAAAACTAACAAATTCAATTCAATTAGACGTCATGCAACAAATTTATATGGAAAAAAAATAAAGAAAAAACAATTATCATTCATTCAGATAATATAATATTCTATTCAACCGTAGCCGATATATTCGTCTTCTCATTTTCATCGATCATTTTCGTTGGACAATTATTATTCTCCTCTATCTAAATTTGAAAAAAAAAAAAACGTAAAGGTCAAAAATAAAAAAATGCAATTCGAACACGATTATGCGATAAAAATAAATATGGAGGGTGAAATTATGCGACTGGCGGCTATTAGTAAGATACAAAATAATGAAAAACAAAAAAAAAATGAAAAAAATGAAAACAAATAAAGAAACTAAAATTAATATCGATTCTGGATTAATTAAAAAAAAAAAAAAAAAAAAAGAAAAGAAAAAAGAAATTAATATATGTTTAATATATTATATCGCGTTACGCGATGTGTTATATTAATTTAACAAACGTATATAGTCTGACAAATATGAATAATTATATATTGTTGAATATATATATTAATAATCAATCTTTAATTAATTCGATTTATATTATGTTAACGCGATATTATATGTAGGAGAAAAAGAAGAAGAAGAAGAGGAATAGAGGAGAAAAAACAAACATCAAACAGCCTTACTCTGTAAAAAGTTGATATAACGCGACTTAACGAGTAGGTACACGTAAATCCCACGAAAATAATTAAAAAAAAAAAAAATATATACATATATATATATTTTTTTTTTTGAATCCCACCGACTGAGTGAGTTATAAACGACCACCTTACAAGTCTCATTTGGCACGAAACATTTTCAATACGGCCATCCGCTATACGATTATAAACGAATAAATTTCTATTCGATAATATCTATAAATATATGAGATAAGATATATAATATCCCTATATATTAAATATTGTTGTATCAACAATGGGCTCTTATAAAAGGACATTATATTATATATTGTTAAAGCAATCATATTGGTTGCAGTTGAAATATAGCGGCGCTGCGAGAACACTCGATATACATAAAACTCGTAGGTGGGATTTTTTTTTATTTTTGTCTTTTTTTTATCATTATTTATTTATAACTAAATAAAAATTAAATTATGTATAATAATTCGATCTGTAAGAATAACTTTTTTTTATTTTTTTTTATTTCATCAAAGTGTGCCTCTATATCGATGCAACTTGTGTGAAAATGATCCCGCGATAACTTTCACCCCAAAAATAATAATGTTTTTTTTCTTTCTTTCTTTTTCTTTCTTCTTATTTTGCTGAGCCTGCAATAAAAATTCTTGATTTCAGAACGTGGAAAAATGAGGAAATAAATAAATAAATAAAAATATAAATAAATAAGTACTGTTCTATCGTACTAGTATATGGAAATATCGCAGGCAATCGTACGTGATTAATGAAAAAAGAATGAAATAAAAAAAGGGAAAAAAAGAGCCGAACGATTTTATAATCCGCGTAAGAAATTAATTTACGGGAAAAAAATAAACGCGCGTATTTGAGAAATAGTAATGAAATAACAATTTACATACATATACCTAAATTTTAAGAGCGATATTGAATTCTTTAAAGTCTACCGTGCGGAGCAAACCAAAAACCAAAACTGAAAATTGAAAAAAAAAAAAAAAAAAAATGAACAAAACATCACGCGAGGGGTTAACCACTCGTC